>JAXCGZ010005031.1:7500-15000 GCA_037179515.1 Halocaridina rubra
ATAGTACCCATTTTAACTACTTTACATTTTTCAACATTAAATTCCATTTGCCATTTGTCCGACCATTCAGATAATCTATTTAGATCTTCCTGTAAAGCATGAATGTCTTCTTTTCCATTTATAATTCTACCTATTTTAGTGTCGTCTGCGAATTTACTTAGGTTACTACTGATATCCGAATCCAGATCATTTAGATATACGATGAATAATAGAGGACCCAGTACCGAGCCTTGTGGTACCCCGCTTGTAACCGAGCCCCACTCTGATTTCTCTCCATTTATGCAAACCCTCTGTTTTCTGTTTTTTAACCATTGTTTGATCCATCTGAGCACAGCTCCTCCTATACCATGAGCTTCCAGCTTTTTAACTAATCTTTTGTGAGGAACTCTATCAAAAGCTTTGCTAAAATCTAGATATATTGTATCATATTCTTTGCCACAATCTACTGCCTCATAAACTTCTGAATAAAAAGACAGTAAGTTTGTAAGGCACGAAAAACCCTTAAGAAACCCGTGTTGTGAAAGTTTTATCAGTCTGTGTAATTCTAGATGTGCCCTTATTTTATTTGCAATTATGGATTCTAGAATCTTACCCACTGTTGACGTTAAACTTACCGGCCTATAATTATTCTTTTTAACACGTTCTCCTTTTTTAAATATTGGTACCACATCTGCCAATTTCCACTCCATGGGTACCGATCCTAATTTTATTGAATTATTAAATAATGCAGTTAGAGGAAAACTAAGCTCTTCCTTGCATTCCTTTAATATTCTAGCATATATTCCATCAGGTACTGGAGATTTATGAGCCTTTAATTCATCTATTTCTTTTATTACCTCCTCTCTCGTAATATTTATTGAACTAAGTATATTATCGGGACTGTCTCTGTAAATGGATTCTACTTCCGGAATATTTTCCAAGTTTTCATTTGTAAATACAGATAAGAAATAATCATTTAAACATGTACACATCACTTTATCGTCATCTGTGATATGGCCATTGGCTACTTCAATTGGTCCGACTTTTTCCTTAAATTTTGTTTGATAATGTTGATAAAACCCTTTAGGATTTTCTTTAGCTTCTCCTGTTATTCGAACTTCGTATTTTCTTTTCGACTCTCTAACTATCTTTTTAACTTCCCTGTTTAACTGTATATATTGCTGCCTCACCTGCTCTTCACCTCTTTTTAGTTTCCTGTATATTCCTCTTTTAATACCTATAAGATTCTTTATTCTATTGTTCATCCATTTAGGGTCATTTTTTCTTGATCTGCAATGTTTCATGGGAATATAGTCTCTCTGACTATTCTTAAGAGTCATGACAAAATTGTTATATTCCTCATCCAAATTTATATTAACTGACGGGCTGCTGTTCTTTCCTGTGAGAGAATTTAATGTATTGATCTTATCTTGTGATAATCCTTGGCATGTGGTACCCAAATTTCGGGGTAATCCGCTACCTGCGACCTGACCTGCTGGATTAACTACCCACATCTGTACCCCAGAAATCCCTTCCCATACCTCATTAGATAATTTAGTTTTTAAGCCCTCAAAATCTCCTGCTCTAAAGTTTGGAACAATATTCTTATTTTCCTTTATAGTTTCCTTGAAAATTATGTTAAATCTAATGGAATCATGGTCACTGTTGCCCAATTTTTCACCAACTTCTAAATTTGTAACCATATTCTCTCTATTACTAAAAACTAAATCTAGTGTATTCACCCCCCGTGTTGCTTCATGTACATGCTGAGAAAGGAAATTGTCTTCTACTACTTCCAAAAACTCCTTAGAGCTACTATCACCTGTTATGGTTTCCCAGTTAATATGTCTAAAATTAAAATCGCCTACAATGCAAACTCTATTTGACCTGCTCACTTTAGAAATTTCATCGTATATAACTTGCGACTCTATATTATCTAGATCAGGTGGTCTGTAGACTACTCCTACAACTAGACTTTCTATATTATTTTTAATTTCAACCCATAAGGTTTCTGAATTTAGATTTGTCTTAATTCCAGACTTAATGCAGCTTCTGAGGCTATCTTTAATATACATAATTACCCCTCCCCCTCTTTTATCTGCACTACGATCAGCATTATAAAGTTTATATCCTGTAATTATGTACTCAGCTTTAAGGTGTTTGCTTTCTAATTTAATCCAACTTTCACTAATGCATATTATATCCGGTCTCTCACTACATACTATGGCTCTCAGTTCTTCTATCTTGTTACCTAAACTACGGCTATTTGTATAATATACTTTTAAACTTTCTCTAGCTTCACCCTTCTTGTGGCTATTCTTTTTGTTAATATTTGTTCTATGTAACAAATGGTTCTTATCCTTAGACTCCCAGTTATTTGACCCACTATTTACTGAACCCTTACTGACTAATTTCTCTGCACAAGTATTAATCATTTCATTATTTGTGTCTAACAAAACCCCCCTACCTCTCTGTCTATCATACCAGCCAATACCGAGACACCTGAATTAGAAAGATGCACTCCATCCCTTGCATACATATGCTTACGACTAGTGAAGTGATCCCACCCGTCTATAAAACCTATATTATTCTCCCGACAGAAGACTTTCATCCTAGCATTTACTCCTATAGCTCGAGACCACCACTCTGAACTTTGGCTAAGCCTAGGGAGAATACCACACATCACAGGAACTGCACCCCTTTTCCTAATCTTATCCAGGGCTTGTCTATACAACCTAATCAGCTCTTCACTTCTACCATCCTGCACGTCATTTCCCCCAGCTATCAAACAAACAACATCTTTTTTCTCAATCCAGCTATTTATTGACTCACCCACCTTCTTCATACCTGCTCCAGGGAAAAAATATTTTCCTCTAACTCTATGCCTGAGTTTCCTGTCTACATATCTGCATAGTGAATCCCCTACAATTACCAAAGAACGAGACTTATCCGGAGGATGGGTTACTCCGACCTTGGGAGACTTACCTAGGCTCTTGACCTGAGAGCTTTTCCCACTTCCATTTTTACGATCGCTAGTACACCTATCTGACTCTATGGTTCCTGAAGAATTGCTGCCGCCACTGTCACATTCATCTCTAAGTGACCTAAATGAATTAGCAACCTGTAGTCTAAAAGTATATAAAAGTATATAAAAAGTATATAAAAGTATATAAAAGTATATATATATATATATATATATATATATATATATATATATATATATATATATATATATATATATATATATATATGTATGTATGTATGTATGTGTATGTGTATATATATGCATACATATATGTACATATGTGTGTATGTGTATGAGTATGTATATGTGTATGTATATATATATATATATATATATATATATATATATATATATATATATATATATATATATATATATATATATATATATATATATATATATATATATATATATATATATATATGTATGTGTATGTGTATGTATATGTATATGTATTTGTGTATATGCATATGTATATATGTTTATATATATATATATATATATATATATATATATATATATATATATATATATATATATATATATATATATATATATATATATATATATATATATATATATGCGTATGTGTATGTATATATATGTATATGTGTGTGTGTTTGTGTATATGTTCTTATGTTCTTATATGTATGTATGTTTATATATATATATATATATATATATACACGTATGTGTGTATATGTATATTTATGTATATATGTATATGTATGTGTTTATATATGTATGTATGTATATATGTGTATGTATGTATATGTGTATGTGTGCATGTATGCATGTATATATATATATATATATATATATATATATATATATATATATATATATATATATATATATATATATATATATATATATATATATATATATATATATATATATATATATATATATATATATATATATATATATATATATATATATATATATATATATATATATATATATATATATATATATATATATATATATATATATATATATATATATATATATATATATATATATATATATATATATATATATAGATAGATAGATAGATAGATAGATAGATAAATATATATATATATATATATATATATATATATATATATATATATATATATATATATATATATATATATATATATATATATATATATATATATATATATATATATATATATATATATATATGTGTGTGTGTGTGTGTGTATATATGATATATATATATATATATATATATATATATATATATATATATATATATATATATATATATATATATATATATATATATATATATATATATATATATATATATATATATATATATAATTACTATTATTAATATTCTTTTGCTAATTCAATTTAGCCATGTACGTATTTAATTCCTTTTGCGGCCTGTTTAGTTCCTGGCTTCATCCTGTGAGGATGTGCTTCCAGTAGCTCTAGTCTTGACCATACTTAGTACAATGGAGAGTGGTGGTGTTCTCTGTGCTGGTGGTGTTAGTGGTAGTGGTGTTGGTGATGGTGTCGTTGTTGGTGCTGTTTGTGGCTGTCCTTGGGATTTGTACTCGTCTGACGCAAGCCAACTCCTTTTTAATTTAAGAAATGAGTTGGCCGCAGTCAGGCAGGAGGTCAGATCCTTAGCAGAGGAGAACAGGGATCTGAGAGGTAAGGTAGAGGTGTTAACCAGGAAGGGACAATTGAATATTGAAGACGACTGGAAAGTTGTGAATAAGGGTTCAACGAAGATGGTTCTTAAGAAAAATGATACTTTTCGACTACAAGTTGCTAATTCATTTAGTTCACTTAGAGATGAATGTGACAGTGGCGGTAGTAATTCTTCAAGACCCATAGAGTCTGATAGGTGTACTAGCGATCGTCAAGATGGAAGTGGGAAAAGCTCTCAGGTCAAGAGCCTAGGTAAGTCTCCCAAGGTCGGAGTAACCCATCCTCTGGATAAGTCTCGTTCTCTGGTAATTGTAGGGGATTCACTCTTCAGATATGTAGACAGGAAACTCAGGCATAGAGTTAGAGGAAAATATTTTTTCCCTGGAGCAGGTATGAAGAAGGTGGGTGAGTCAATAAATAGCTGGATTGAGAAAAAAGATGTTTGTTTGATAGATGGTGGAAATGACGTGCAGGTTGGTAGAAGTGAGGAGCTGATTAGGTTGTATAGACAAGCCCTGGATAAGATCAGGAAAAGGGGTGCAGTTCCTGTGATGTATGGTATTCTCCCTAGGCTTAGCAAAAGTTCAGAGTGGTGGTCTCGAGCTATAGGAGTAAATGCTAGGATGAAAGTCTTCTGTCGGGAGAATAATATAGGTTTTATAGAAGGGTGGGATCACTTCACTAGTCGTAAGCATATGTATGCAAGGGATGGAGTGCATCTTTCTAATTCAGGTGTCTCGGTATTGGCTGGTAAGAAAGACAGAGAGGTAGGGGGGTTTTGTTAGATACAAATAATGAAATGAATAATGCTTGTGCAGAGAAATTAGTCAGTAAGGGTTCAGTAGATAGTGGGTCAAATAACTGGGAGTCTAAGGATAATAACCATTTGCTACATAGAACAAAAATTAACAAAAAGAATAGCCACAAGAAGGGTAAACCTAGAGAAAATTTAAAAGTATATTATTCAAATAGTCGTAGTTTAGGTAACATGATAGAAGAACTGAGAGCCATAGTAAGTAGTGAGAGACCGGATATAATATGCATTAGTGAAAGTTGGATTAATTTAGAAAGCAAATACCTTAAAGCTGAGTACATAATTACAGGCTATAAACTTTATAATGTGGATCGCAGTGCAGATAGAAGAGGAGAGGGGTAATTATGTATATTAAAAATAGCCTCAGAAGCTGCATTAAGTCTGGAATTAAGACAAATCTAAATTCAGAAACCTTATGGGTTGAAATTAAAAATAATATAGAAAGTCTAGTTGTAGGAGTAGTCTACAGACCACCTGATCTAGATAATATAAAGTCGCAAGTTATATACGATGAAATTTCTAAAGTGAGCAGGTCAAATAGAGATTGCATTGTAGGCGATTTTAATTTTAGAAATATTAACTGGGAAACCATAACAGGTGATAGTAGCTCTAAGGAGTTTTTGGAAGTAGTAGAAGACAATTTCCTTTCTCAGCATGTACTTGAAGCAACACGGGGGGTGAATATACTAGATTTAGTTCTTAGTAATAGAGAGAATATGATTACAAATTTAGAAGTTGGTGAACCATTGGGCAACAGTGACCATGATTCCATTAGATTTAACATAATTTTCAAGGAAACTAGAAAGGAAAGCAAGAATATTGTTCCAAACTTTAGAGCAGGAGATTTTGAGGGCTTAAAAACTAAATTATCTAATGAGGTATGGGAAGGGATTTCTGGGGTACAGATGTGGGTAGTTAATCCAGCAGGTCAGGTCGCAGGTAGCAAATTACCCCAAAAATTGAGTATCACATGCCAAGGATTATCACAAGATAAGATCAATATGTTAAATTCTCTCACAGGAAAGAACAGCAGTCCGTCAGTTAATATAAATTTGGATGAGAAATATAACAATTTTGTCATGACTCTTAAGAATAGTCAGAGAGAGTATATTCCCATGAAACATTGCAGATCAAGAAAAAATGACCCTAAATGGATGAACAATAGAATAAAGAATCTTATAGGTATTAAAAGAGGAATATACAGGAAACTAAAACGAGGTGAAGAGCAGGTGAGGCAGCAATATATACATTTAAACAGGGAAGTTAAAAAGATAGTTAGAGAGTCGAAAAGAAAATACGAAGTTAGAATAGCAGGAGAAGCTAAAGAAAATCCTAAAGGGTTTTATCAACATTATCAAACAAAATTTAAGGAAAAAGTCGGACCAATTGAAGTAGCCAATGGCCATATCACAGATGACAATAAAGAGATGTGTACATGTTTAAATTACTATTTCTTATCTGTATTTACAAATAAAAACTTGGAAAATATTCCGGAAGTAGAATCCATTTACAGAGACAGTCAAGATAATATACTTAGTTCAATAAATATTTCGAGAGAGGAGGTAATAAAAGAAATAGATAAATTAAAGGCTCATAAATCTCAGGGACCTGATGGAATATATGTTAGAATATTAAAGGAATGCAAGGAAGAGCTTAGTCGTCCACTAACTGCATTATTTAATAATTCACTAAAATTAGGATCGGTACCCATGGAGTGAAAATTGGCAGATGTTGTACCAATATTTAAAAAAGGAGAACGAGTTAAAAAGAATAATTATAGGCCGGTAAGTTTGACGTCAACAGTGGGTAAGATTCTAGAATCCATAATTGCAAATAAAATAAGGACACATCTAGAATTACACAGACTGATAAAACTTTCACAACACGGGTTTCTTAAGGGTTTTTCGTGCCTTACAAACTTACTGTCTTTTTATTCAGATGTTTACGAGGCAGTAGATTGTGGCAAAGAATATGATACAATATATCTAGATTTTAGCAAAAGCTTTTG
>JAXCGZ010005032.1:2500-15000 GCA_037179515.1 Halocaridina rubra
ATTGGGTATTTAAATAAGATACATATATATTCCAGATAGACATCTGTGGTGTACGATATAGACATACTAAAACAAGCAAATCATAAAGATGAGTGTACCATTAAAATTTACAAGTAAAATCTTCCTTTAAGAGCAACTTCTTAAGATTATATTTAAAAGTATACACTGAACCAGCATTTTTTAGTTCTCTGGGAAGCTGATTATATAAATGAGGTCCACGAATGTTTATATCTCTTGAGCCAATATCAGTTTTAGACCTTCGTACTAATAAATCTTCCCCTTGACGGGTAGTTAACCCGGTAACTGAGCTTACTGTAGAAAAATTATACAAGCAATCAGGAATATTGTTTCTTAGTATATTAAAAACAAAGGTACATATATCAAAAACATATTTATCTCTAATCTTTATCCATTCTAGATCTTTTAAAACAGGAGAGATGTGCTCGTATTTTCTTACATTGCCAACAGCCACTCGTGCTGCAAAGTTTTGTAACTTTTGTATTCTTTGTAATTGAGTCTTATTGGTACATCCCCAAACTTTGAGACAGTAATTAATTAAACTCATAGCTAAGGACTGGACAATTATTATACGAGTTGATGTTTCAAATGAGTCTTTTACCCTATTTAGATATATTAGAGTACCCATTACTTTTTTATAAATTTCATCTATATGCATTTCAAAATTCATGTAACGGTCAAAATAGACACCTAGGTTCTTTACCGAGTTCATTGGCTTAATGATATTACCGTTAAAATTTATATGAAGATTGTCATCAACTTCTGATAATAATTGTCTGGATCCGATAAGAATAGATTGGGTTTTAGTTTCATTAAGTAACAGACCATTTTTTAGAAAGTAACGTTTAGCCATATACAAAATTTCTTCTGCTCTACGAATAATATTTTCTAAATCATTAATTTCTCCTTCAATTAAGATTTGAGTATCGTCAGCATATTGAATGACATAACAGTTAGGTAAATATTTTACTAGATCGTTTACATATATTAGAAAAAGTATAGGTCCTAGGATCGATCCCTGAGGGACCCCAAACAATACCTTCTTGCGACTTGAGACTACATCTTTTATTCTGACTGACTGGTAGCGGTTTTTTAAATAGTTCTCGAACCAGCTTGGGTCAATGTTCATTTTTTTGCATTTTTCTAATAGAGTGGTATGGTGTACACTATCAAAAGCTTTAGAAAGATCGAGTAGTAGTAGCAATGATATTTTCTTATTATCTATATTTTTGTATATTTCATCTGATATTTTCAATAAGGCAGTTTCAGTTGATAATTTTGGCCTGAAACCGTGTTGACTTTTTGCAATAAGTTTATTTTTTTCAAGAAACTCACTTAACTGATTTGCAACAATCTTTTCAAGTATCTTTGATAAAATTGGTAGTAAAGAGATTGGTCTATAGTTAGAGACGTCGTCAGGATTTCCATTTTTAAAACCAGGAATTACATGGGGAGTTTTCCATAAATCTGGGTAGATATTGGTAACTATGGAAGTATTGATTATTACCGTCAGATAATAAGCTATTACAAATAATGAATCTCTAATAAAACGAAAACAAATTCCATCTGATCCATATGCATTAGAGTCTTTCAGATTTTTTATTACTAAGATTACTGTATTACAATCTACTGTAGTAGGGTTAAAGACATCATTACTTCTATTGAATGCACTATGTTCTTGAACATTATTATTATTATTACTACCATCATCACTATTATCATTACCATTACTACCACCATCATTATTATTTACACCATTATGAACATTTCTATTATTATTACTACTACCATCATCATTATTATTATTATTACCACCATTACTATTATTGATTTCATTTATTATTTCTTTTTTTGTTTTTTCAAAGGTTTTTTTCCCCACTTCAGCGAAAAAATTATTGAACTCTTCTGCTTTAGCACTTACATCTACCTCATCGGGTATAATTGATATGTTACTACTTTTATTACAGTTATTGGAAAGCATGGTTTTAGCAATTTTCCATGTATCAGAGATATTGCCTTTAGCGTTTTGAAATTCATTTTTGTAATACTGTTTCTTACTGTTACTTAATAATGATTTTACTTGTTTCTTATGCTCTGTAAACTTTTCTCTTAAAGGGATATTATCTCTTTGTAGCTTTACTTCATTTTGTAGTTTGTCTCTTTCTTTCATAATGTTTTTTATGTCATCTGTTATCCAAGGAGCGGGGGGACGAAATATTTCTCTTGTCACGAGTGGTGCACATCGATCTATACATGATGATAGGACACTGGTTAAAATTCTTACTTGTTTATTGATATTATCGGTATATAGAATTTCATTTAATTTATGTACTTCATTCATAAGTAAACTACAAAGTAATTCTTGTGAATAATTTCTTAAGCATCTGAATGTTTTAAAGATTGGTTGTCTCTTTGGTTTGCGAATATTTAGGGACGTTACAATTTCCTCGTGGTCTGCTATAGGGCTTGGCATTACGTCACACTTAGTTATCATATGTTTGGAGTTTGTTATTACTAGATCGATTTGGGAAACTGAAGTGGGAGTGATTCTAGTTGGTTTATTTATAATCTGTTCTAGATTTAAATTCTTAATAAGTCTACTCATTTTATTTTCTCTTTTTAGTTGATCATCATTAAAATCGCCATATATAAAAACTGGTTTGTTTTTTAAAATTATCTCCTTAAAAACGTCCAAAATATAGCTAAAAGAGGTTACCGAGGCTTTGGGGTGGCGGTACACGCAGCCTATGATAATAGAAGGAAACTTTTTATGTTGGACAGAGATCCATTTATCTTCCACTCCTTCGTGCTTCTCAGTTTCAAGATTTAGTTCAGTGGCCTTCAAATAATTTTTAACATATAAACATACACCTCCACCTCTACCACTGTCATAGCGATAAATATTATATGAAGGAATATTAATAAATGCATTGTTAATTGACGGATACAGCCATGATTCGCTAATGCAAAGAACATCAATATTTTCTTGTACAAGCATATGTTCAATTTCTAGTATATGGGATAACAGGGATTGTGCATTTATATGTACGACAGATAATCTATCATTATATTTACAAGTAACTTTCACATCGACAGCAGTAACAGCAACAGCAGGAGACGAGGTATTACCATGTTTCATTGGGGTGGTATCCATAGTCATAGTTGTAGTTTCGACTGTATGATTCTGCTGGGAATTCATCATTGTAGTGTGTTCTGGGGTTAGCCCATGGATCCTGGTGTCTGTACCTGCCGTTGGATGTGTAATGCTGGTTTGAGTACGTGCCGTGGTATGATCGGGCCTTCCCAAAGTTTGTATGCCTAGGTGAGTGTCTAGGGTTGTAAGAGCCATCACTCCAGGAGAAGTCTCTTGTGCTTGGACGGCGATAAGAGAGGTTTGTATCGTGTCTCTTTCTGTAGTCTCGCATATAGGGGATTGTTCCATTTGCTCTTTGCTGTTTATTTTGGTATGACCATTGTTTGCTCCCACGAAATGGCTGGACACTTGTGCCTGTAGGCCATTGATTCAGTTTGTAAGGCACATATTCAAATCCTTTCGATATCGTTATTGCGAAGGAAACCCAGTTTGGTGTGCGATAAAGCTCCTTAATCAAGACTTCTTCAGAAGGAATGCCTTGATTTGTCAGTGTATTACGTATCTCTCTCTCAAAGGGGTTGCCAGGAATGCGAATATATATTTGAGCTGTAACCCTTGCACTTGCATTATTTGGCAACTGTGGCTGTGGGGGAGAGGACTTCGATGGAATGTTTAGAGTAGAGATTGCTGCTATTTTGTCTTTTCTGTTTTCTTCATTGTTTCGCAGTCTATTGCTGGGTTGGTTATTTGTGCTGGAAGATATAATTTGGGTGTCCTGGTTAGTGACAGTTGCTGTGTTGTTAGGAGTAGTGGAGATTGACTCTATATCTTCTTCGCTGTTTTGCAACTCTTTACCAGGTTGGTTGTTTGTGCTGGGAAGAATCTTGTTCTGGTTAGTGCCTGTTGTTGCGTTGTTAGGAGTAGTGGGAAAGGACGTTGTTGTTTCATCACTATTTTGTAACCTGTTACTGATTTGATTATTTATGCTAGATGGTGTATTCAGGTTGTCTTGATGGCTATCACTTTTATCTGGATCTACTTCTTCTTCACTACCACTGTCACATTCATCACTCAATGCACTGAAGAAATTGTGAGTAGAGACAGAGAGAGAGAGAATATATAATAATCAGAGGAAGCTTAACTCCTCATTTGTAGAGAACCCACCCAAGACCATAAAGAACTGAGAGAAGAAAATACAGAGTGAGAGAAAAAGCGAGGATGAATCAAGCGAAAGTTGAGGCCACTCACCTCCTCACTTTGACAGAACCCACCCATAGCACGATAACTACATAAAATGAAATAAAATGCAACGTCATCAATAAAGCATCAAACTAGTGTAAAAGTTTAATATCTGCAGCCATTGAAATTTTCTCCTTGGAAGCCTCTAGTAAATCATCGAAGAGTCACATTGTTAAACTCTTACCCACTTGCTGTCAGAAATCACTCGGCACTGCCTAAAAGCTTCCTTCCTCTGAAGTGGATCGAGAGAGAGAGAGAGAGAGAGAGAGAGAAAAAGAGAGAGAGAGAGAGAGAGAGAGAGAGAGAGAGAGAGAGAGAGAGAGAGAGAGAGAGAGAGAGAGAGAGAGAGAGAGAGAGAGAGAGAGAGAGAGAGAGAGAGAGACAGACAGACAGACAGACAGACAGACAGACAGACAGACAGGAGAGAGAGAGAGAGAGAGAGAGAGAGAGAGAGAGAGAGAGAGAGAGAGAGAGAGAGAGAGAGAGAGAGAGAGAGAGAGAGAGAGAGAGAGAGAGAGAGAGAGAGAGAGAGAGATGATATCTCACTCCAGAGTAGTCAGGCACATCTGGAGGTTTGATATTTTCTGATTTCTTTAAGAGCTTCTGGAATCATGGAGCGAAGAAAGGTGAAAATCATATTTATGATATTCGACGTCTGATCATTTTTTTAAAGTCTTCAATCGTACCTTGTGTGATATTGGATTTGGTGTCTGTGTTTTGTTATATTAGGTAAATATGTTTTGGAACTATTTTACGTTTGCGTTTCTTTATGTCAACTGAATATTTTTTTAATGAAAACATATATAAGGACGTTTATACTTCTTTTAAGTGTCACTTTTTTAGGACATAATTCTTGCCGGATCGAGAAAGGTCTTGATTAGTATCATGCAGCAGGGAAGACAGAGTGCAAAAGATAGGGATGACAGGAGAAACAGTGAAAAGGGGACGCGGGCCAAAGGGATTTCCCTGCACAGGCTTATTAATGTAAAGTGAGGCGTATATGTGTGTGGGGGGGGGTTGCCACGATATGAAGCATTGGGGATTAACAAGCAACAGCTCGCTTGCCTCTCGACAGAGCTTTGTTAATTTACCCTGTGGACGGCTAAAGATGTCTGTCGTTTTCCTTTGTGTGACATTACCTCATCTCTGCCTTGCCCTTAACCTTTTTCTTTTCCTTCGTCTTGGTATTTTCTCGTGCCCGGGCCTTTGTTGATGAGGGCAGTTTCTGCCTGTCCCGGTGTCACACTCTTAAAAAAAAAAAAAGGTGGATAGTTTGAGGATCTTTGATCTCCAAGGAGCTAATATGGGTGAGAGAAAGTGAATTGACTTCTGATAACTGAATGTATGCTATGACTCAGTCACCCCTCTTACATGTAGGATTATGAAAACTGTATATGTATGTAGTTTTCCGTACCAACTTAAGTGTTGCCGACTCGGAGGAAATATATTTAGCGTATATATATATATATATATATATATATATATATATATATATATATATATATATATATATATATATATATATATATATATATATATATATATATATATATATATATATATATATATATATATATATATATATATATATATATTTATATATATATATATATAAATATATATATATATATATATATATATATATATATATATATATATATATATATATATATATATATATATATATATATATATATATATATATATATATACATATATATATATATATATATATATATATATATATATATATATATATATATATATATGTGTGTGTGTGTGTGTGTGTGTGTGTGTGTGTGTGTGTGTGTGTGTGTGTGTGTGTGTGTGTGTGTGTTTTCAATTATTATTATTTACTTATGTATATCAATGTGCGCTTTAAGTTAAGATATTTGTGTCTTGCTCACATATAGCTTATAACACTTATGTAGACATTATTTTACACCTTTTCATGTCTTCTACAGTTAAAGAGAAATATCCTCATTTCTCGTCATGTTTCTGTCCACATGTTTTACTGTCTCCCATAACATTAGTAGTAGTAGTAGTAGTAGTAGTAGTAGTAGTAGTAGTAGTAGTAGTAGTAGTAGTAGTAGTAGCATTATTATTATTATTATTATTATTATTATTATTATTATTATTATTATTATTATTATTATTATTATTATTATTATGGCAGCGGTGGGATCATCACGCCTGGAATACATACAAAGAGACTCTCATATCAGAAGAAACCAGTGCAAAGAAAAGAAAATAAGAATGGCAAAAGCAGAAATCCAACATCTCCCAATTCAAGAAGTGAGTGACGAGGCCAAACACCGGAGAATTTTCGAACTGGAGGAGCAAGTGCGGCGCCTACAAGCACGCGCCGACGTCGCTCCGTCGAGAAGGAACTTGGCCGACGCCGACGCCTCAAACATCGACGAACAGCCTGCCGCTCCGAACCCCGTGGTGACACCGGGAACGCAGCCGGCCAAGCCCCCACCCTGTGCCCTGGTTGTAAAGACGCCTCGAGTCAAGAATTCATTTTTATACCTCGACGGCGCAAATATAAAAGACAGTGAATGTCCGTCCATAATTCCCGCGACCGACTTCCTGAAATACTTGGGTCTGCGGATGAGAAGTGACGAGTGCTCAAATAGAGAATATGATAAAACTTTGAAGGAACTATTTCTCAGATATTTCTCAGTAAGCCGAAGTGTGACCGGAGCATTGAGTGAAAATGCCCATTACAAGAGGTATAAGTTGCCGGATCCGACCAAGAGGACGGCGATTCGACGATTTTACGCGAAGAGAAGGAGAACCCTCTCCTTCCTTGCCTTCTGCCATGAAGCTCTCCAGGACAACCTCCTTAAAATAGCTAAGTACTTGTGATCTGTATCCAGTGAGTAATGGGACAATTAGTAAAAGAAATTGAGGTCGGTGGACGCCGCCATTTTGTCTTGTAGTAATGCTTTGACTCAGCCAACCCGCTTATAAGGGGTGTGGCGCTTAATAAGTTGATAAAAGTAGAATTTCTGTACCCATTACTAACATGGATAATTTGTACTAATAGCTATAAGCAGTAATAAACTCTGTTTTTTGTTATAATTTGAGTAATGTAAAGAAATTTCGTTGGAAGTGCGTTCCATTTATTTGTATTAATGCTTAGATTGAATTTAAAAAAAAAAAAAAAAAAAAAAAAACGCGAATGTAGCGATTTTTAATTGAAAAACTTTAATGCACGTGAAATCACTGTTACAGTATATTAATTTCTAAAGCGTAAGAATTATAGTGAGAAATATACGTGCATCTGCTTTTGAGAGTTTCATAGACCACGTGTAGTTTTCGAGAAAAGAATGCGGAAGTGACCATTCGATCTTCCAACCTCGTTATTGTGAATCTGTAGTAATTGTACTGAGCTTTGATATTTTAAAGTACGTGTAAAATCATTGTTATATTAATTTCTTAAAGCGTAAGAAATCGAGTGTTACGATTGCGCCTGTTTTTAATTTTTTTTCCTTTTTTTGTTTGTTTTTATCCGCGGGAGTAATGTTTTAGCGAGGGAAGGACATAAACGACAGATCGTTCTTTTTGTGTTGTTATGATGAAGGAATTAACATTACGATACGTGTGTGGCATGTTTTTTTTTTGAAGGATAAGAAATTTCGTGATATTAGTTAGAGATGAGTTTTTTGATTTCACGCTATGCAGGCGAAAGTAAGAGTAAATTAGAGTAGTTTGTGCTGTCCTAGAATAGGGAAGGTTTTTCAGTGTCACCCAAACGTAGCTTCAAGGGAGTAGAATGTTTGTTTGTTCGTTAGAATGGGACTTAGGACTGGTGAGGGAGTCTGTAACCGCACGGCTCAACCGAGATTTCACCTTCACTCTTCTTCAGAGAGACCGGGTAAGGGATGGGAAATTTTCCATAGAGAGAAAGGGAATGTAAGTTTGAATGTGAGCGCATGTGAGCGAATGAGTATAATGAGTGTAATAGGGGTATAATGGGAGGGGTTGCTCTAGGGGGTGAAATCGCGGAAAGCACCGTTAGGAAGCATGATTGGGGAGTCTGCGAGGATCGTTCCCCTGCTCCGCCAGGTCCTTCTGCATGCCATATCGGAGTGTATTTATGGGAGGTGATGCGCTGTTGCAATATCTAGTGAGAGATATGGATGAGAACGTAATTCTCCACCTGCCCAGATATGGTTGAAATGCCGAGTTTGTTTTATTTTTGTTTTGTCCCCTACTCCGCCGTTGAGATTATTATTCGATTTCCGAGAGATTCCAAGATAGATGTTACGTGATAAAGGACGTGAATCTATGAATGATTCTTTATTTTCTTTGCTAGCTGCAGTATATACATTATTTGTCTGAAGAGATATGTTAGATTGATAAAGTAAAACTTTGCGAGTTTTAGCCATGATAATGTTTCATCAAAATTATTTCGGCTTGGTCATAAAGAAAGAGTGAGAGCTGACACGAAATGACAACGAGAATGTTACACAGCTGTATCCCGTATTTGAGAGAGCAGATATAAGTCAAATTCGAGATAGTAAAAGAAGATATATATTTTATGTTTGAATTGTTTATGTACAACTCCGTACGAGATTTTGAAGTTTAAGCAAAATGCATTCTTTACTGTTGATAATGAAATATACTTTTGTTTTTATTATTGCATACACAGAGATAGACTTTTTATATTCTTAGATACCCGTTTTTGTTATAGTTTTTTTTGTATTGAAGAAATCTTTAAAATCTTACTTAAAGGATTCTGAAAAGATTATCCAGAGATAACCATGGTTAATCCCTAGCATTTTCCTGAATTTTAGATTACAATCGGGCTAATTAAAGATAATTGAGATTATTAGAGATTATTTGCTGAGTTTTAAAGTTAAAATTAATGACACTTAAGTCCTTTTTAAGAAGTTGTTACGAAAAGGATATTTGTACTTTTGTTGATAGTAGTAGGGATAGTGTCACATATGATTTTAATCAGAGTGGGTGCGCTTCGACTTAACCCTCTGATTTATAGCATGAAAAGAGAGAGATTGTCATTATAGACAAGGATGTGTATGCCGTTACAGTAAAGTCCTTATCAAGATTAAACAGAGAGGAATGGATTTATGCTTCGACAGTTTTGCAGTTGTACACTAAGTTCTTTTTGCTTTTGTTTTGTTAATGAGGAAATGAGAATAGCCGCTGACGATAAACATAAGACTCTATCGATAGTCATTGCTAACGTTTGTTCACGTTCATTTGTTTACTTATTTTTATTATTAGAGATGCTCTGCGACAGTTTTTTTTATTTTTTAGTGCAAGTAAGAGACGGAGGCCCAGCTCAGCTGACTTGAGAGTGAAAACCGCAACGTATTTCTCTCTCTCTCTCTCTCTCTCTCTCTCTCTCTCTCTCTCTCTCTCTCTCTCTCTCTCTCTCTCTCTCTCTCTCTCTCCTACTTTTCACTCGACTCTGAGCCTGACAGAGGCTCCGTTCAATGCTAACAGAACGTAGCCGTCTTTGATTTTTCCTTTTTGTTTTTATTCCAGCGAAGCTAGGCGATAATTATGCTTACATTTTATTTCAGTTGATAGATTGTTGCATGCTGTTATTGCATAAATACTAATAAGAATGTTTCTTTAGTGGCTTTTCTCAGCATTTAATGATTGTTCTTTTTGACATTTATAGTAGAGTAATGCTATGTAGCAGTTGCTAAGTCCTAAGTATCTTGGAGTAATAATCTAGTTGTGTAGACACATACCTTCCCTTACCACCCTATTCCTAGGCAGCCCCGACCTGCAAGTTCTAAAAGTCTTTAGATTTTGTCCGTCAGACAAGTCCCTAATGCCCATTGAATAGAGGTTGCAATCACTTGCAGTTGCAGGGGAGGCAAAGTATAGCCTCGATTACCAACGTGTGGCCAATGTTGGTACCCTGAAGTCATAGGGAACCTTCCTTGTACTGTAGTAGTGACAGAGGTTCAAACTTTCATCCCGCATTCTACTTCGAAGGTACGTGTGAGAGGACCGTACAGAACTAGTAACGCTGTGACGCTGCAGGTCTCCTGCGTGGGAGGTCTTAGTCAAGATCGGTCGAGGGCAGGACGAGCAAGCCAGGCTGGAAGGATTCGCGAGAGGTGGGGCCCCTTCCTGGTCCTTTTTGTTGTGCCCAACCGAGAAACAGGGTGATGGCAACAAACCTGGGCCTGTAGCGAGGACGGGCGGGGGATCGGAAAGCGTAAGAGTCCCCGTGAGAGACCGGGGAATCGCACCTAGCAAGAATTCATGAGCAAGGGACAGAAAACGAAAGTCGTCCGAGACAGAGAAAACGAAAGTCGTCCGAGACAGAGAAAACGAAAGTCGTCCGAGACAGAGAAAACGAAAGTCGTCCTAGACAGAGAACGAAAGTCGTCCTAGACAGAAAACGAAAGTCGTCCGAGACAGAGAAATTTAAAAGTCGTCCTAAGACAGGGAGAGGACAGTCCTAAAAGAATAAAAATTTTAAAACTACTTTAAAAACCCAGGTAATCTTGATGAAATCCCAGAAACAAGGAGATCCCCGTACGAGTCATAACGGTAGTAAAAAGAGAGGAAAAGAAACGCAGAAATATTTTAAAATATTTTAAATAATACCTTTAAAAGCCACGTAAATGAGAAAGAAAAATGATCCCTATACATGTCCGAACTTTAGTGAAAAGAGAAAGAAGGGTATTTTAAAAAGAAAAAAAAGGGGGGAGACAAAATATTTTTATTTTTATGTTTATTTTTTTGTTTTGCTAGCTTTAAGAAAATTTTAAGCGCAAACTCAGAGTCTCCCTTAAATATAGTGTTGAGTAAGTGCCATTGATAAAGTGTATGATGAGAACTAAGACTAATAAGTTATTTTCTGCTTAAATAATATTAGTGTTTTGTTTTAGCATTCTTATTATTTGAATTATGATTTAATCCTTAGATTCATTGAGTTTTTATGTTAAATGGTCTCTGAATAATAATATAATATGAGAGTAACACCTGCTTTGTTCCAGGAGTAGTTTTTAAGGCTTAGTTTTAAGACAAATCAATGCCCCTAATAATGATAGGAATAGAATTTATGAAGGTAGGGTCTCTTATAGAAAATTACTGTTGATGTTATAGTCTATTGCATTTTACATGTTTATACATGCTAATACTCTACTTAATTGTTTGCTAATGTTCTAAATGAGTCATAACCCTACTGTAATTAACTCAATTTTGTCTTTTAAAGAAACGAGAGAAGTAGATGAATTAATGTTTTGATTTAAACTGACTTTTTGATCTTAATTAATGTTTAATATTAGTTTCACACTGGAATTATGTGGTTTTCAGATATAAGAATATGTTTGTATTTCAGATTTCCAACAAGGACATAGACCCTGCATGCTCTAGTTGTCTGTAAAAGTACTCTCTACATGTTATGTTTGTGTAATTTGTATAGGAATTCTTAGAAAATAGCTTAAATAATTCGGCCCCATTTCTATTGTAAACTAATGTTAGCTAGGATATGTCCAAGAGCTCCCGGAAAACTAGTCCATGCTTCGACTGAAATAAGAGATATTTCAGTTTTGGTTGGGAGGGATGTCGTATGACTTCCGGAGCGGAAACGGTTGGTCGAGGGCACGGATATTTTATTACAATGTTTGTAGAAAGTGCCAAGGAAATATATGACCGGAACCGTGAGACTTATGGACCTGGCATCGAGGAGGGCGAGAAAGGACAGGAAGCTAGCCATTTCCTAAACCGCAACACATATAAACAGGTGTTTCGTACGCAGGTCCACGCCCAGGAGAAGATGCCCAATAACCCCTCCCCGGAAGTAGGAGGGATTCCACTTTGAACCTGGCGCTGATTTGCTAGGATTAGATCTGACTGATTTCATTGGAGAATTGGATGTTAAGCCACGCCCTGCCCCTGGGGGTATTTAAAGAGCCACCCAGGGCAGAGACAGTTAGTTAGATATTGCCAGGGGCACGAATAGATCATAGACTGTAATAGATCATAGGGTGGGGGCCATTGGGCCATTGGGCCATTGGGCCATGGGGCCATTGGGCCATTGGGCCATTTGAGGCACAGGGGCATTGAGGCGTCGGATGTGTTGTACTCTAGAATAAATATAAGTAAAGGAACTACTGCTTGTCCATTCTTGCCTTGTGACCACGTTACC
>JAXCGZ010005033.1:0-21934 GCA_037179515.1 Halocaridina rubra
CCAATGAATTATAATTACTAAGTCAAGGCGCTACCAACTACACACCACAGAAGGTATAAAAGGAATCCAACCTTATAGCTTATATCTGCTTTACTTTGGAATGAACGCATTCTATCTGAATGCCACTATGTTCATATTATAGATTCCCCAACCTCACTCGTGGCTTCATGTTCGCATTTAATTCAATTCCCAATCTCATTCGGGTCATACAATACTCAAATAAGCACATTACATATGTGAAAACATGAATCATTTTTTTACCCTGACCGGGACTCGAACCTAGGACTTATAATTACTAAGTCAAGGCGCTACCAACTACACACCACAGAAGGTATAAAAGGAATCCAACCTTATAGCTTATATCTGCTATACTTGGAATGAACGCATTCTATCTGAATGCCACTATGTTCATATTACAGATTCCCCAACCTCACTCGTGGCTTCATGTTCGCATTTAATTCAATTCCCAATCTCATTCGGGTCATACAATACTCAAATAAGCACATTACTTATGTGAAAACATGAATCATTTTTTACCCCGACCGGGACTCGAACCTAGGACTTATAATTACTAAGTCAAGGCGCTACCAACTACACACCACAGAAGGTATAATAGGAATCCAGCCTTATATCTTATATCTGCTATACTTTAGAATGAACGCATTCTATCTGAATGCCACTATGTTCATTTTGCAGATTCCCCAACCTCACTCGTGGCTTCATGTTCGCATTTAATTCAATTCCCAATCTCATTCGGGTCATACAATACTCAAATAAGCACATTACATATGTGAAAACATGAATCATTTTTTTCCCCAACCGGGACTCGAACCTAGGACTTATAATTATTAAGTCAAGGCACTACCAACTACACACCACAGAAGGTATAAAAGGAATCCAACCTTATAGCTTATATCTGCTATACTTTGGAATGAACGCATTCTATCTGAATGCCACTATGTTCATATTACAGACTCCTCAACCTCACTCGTGACTTCATGTTCACATTTAATTCAATTCCCAATCTCATTCGGGTAATACAATTCTCCAATAAGCACATTACATATATGAAAACATGAATCATTTTTTACCCCGACCGGGACTCGAACCTAGGACTTATAATTACTAAGTCAAGGCGCTAGCAACTACACACCACAGAAGGTATAATAGGAATCCAGCCTTATATCTTATATCTGCTATACTTTGGAATGAACGCATTGTATCTGAATGCCACTATGTTCATTTTGCAGATTCCCCAACCTCACTCGTGGCTTTCTGTTCGCATTTAATTCAATTCCCAATCTCATTCGGGTCATACAATACTCAAATAAGCACATTACATATGTGAAAACATGAATCATTTTTTTCCCCAACCGGGACTCGAACCTAGGACTTATAATTATTAAGTCAAGGCACTACCAACTACACACCACAGAAGGAATAAAAGGAATCCAACCTTATAGCTTATATCTGCTATACTTTGGAATGAACGCATTCTATTTGAATGCCACGATGTTCATATTACAGACTCCTCAACCTCACTCGTGACTTCATGTTCGCATTTAATTCAATTCCCAATCTCATTCGGGTCATACAATTCTCCAATAAGCACATTTCATATATGAAAACATGAATGATTATTTACCCCGACCGGAACTCGAACCTAGGACTTATAATTACTAAGTCAAAGCGCTACCAACTACACACCACAGAAGGTATAAAAGGACTCCAGCCTTATATCTTATATCTGCTATACTTTGGAATGAACACATTCTAACTGAATGCCACTATGTTCATTTTACAGATTCCCTAACCTCACTCGTGGCTTCATGTTCGCATGTAATTCAATACCCAATCTCATAAGCGTCATAGATTACTCAGATAAGCACATTACATATGTGAAAACATGAATCATTTTTTTACCCCGACCGGAACTCGAACCTAGGACTTATAATTACTAAGTCAAGGCGCTACCAACTACACACCACAGAAGGTATAAAAGGAATCCAACCTTATAGCTTATATCTGCTATACTTTGGAATGAACGCATTCTATCTAATTGCCTCTATGTTCATATTACAGATTCCCCAACCTCACTCGTGGCTTCATGTTCGCATTTAATTCAATTCCCAATCTCATTTGGGTCATACAATACTCAAATAAGCACATTACATATGTCAAAACATGAATCATTTTTTACCCAAACCGGGACTCGAACCTAGGACTTATAATTGCTAAGTCAAGGCGCTACCAACTACACACCACAAAAGTTATAAAAGGAATCCAACCTTATAGCTATATCTGCTATACTTTGGAATGAACGCATTCTATCTGAATGCAACTATGTTCATATTACAGATTCCCCAACCTCACTCGTGGCTTCATGTTCGCATTTAATTCCATTCCCAATCTCATTCGGGTCATGCAATACTCAAATAAGCACATTACATATGTGAAAACATGAATCATTTTTTACCCCGACCGGGACTCGAACCTAGGACTTATAATTACTAAGTCAAGGCGCTACCAACTACACACCACAGATTGTATAAAAGGAATCCAACATTATAGCTTATATCTGCTATACTTTGGAATGAACGCATTTTATCTGAATGCCACTATGGTCATATTACAGATTCCCCAACCTCACTCGTGGCTTCATGTTCGCATTTAATTCAATTCCCAATCTCATTCGGGTCATACAATACTCAAATAAGCACATTACATATGTGAAAACATGAATAATTTTTTTACCCCCTGACCGGGACTCGAACCTAGGACTTATAATTACTAAGTCAAAGCGCTACCAACTACACACCACAAAAGGTATAAAAGGAATCCAACCTTATAGCTTATATCTGCTATACTTTGGAATGAACGCATTCTATCTGAATGCCACTATGTTCATTTTGCAGATTCCCCAACCTCACTCGTGGCTTCATGTTCGCATTTAATTCAATTCCCAATCTCATTCGGGTCATACAATACTCAAATAAGCACATTACATATGTGAAAACATGAATAATTTTTTTCCCCAACCGGGACTCGAACCTAGGACTTATAATTATTAAGTCAAGGCACTACCAACTACACACCACAGAAGGTATAAAAGGAATCCAACCTTATAGCTTATATCTGCTATACTTCGAATGAACGCATTCTATATGAATGCCACTATGTTCATATTACAGATTCCCCAACCTCACTCGTGGCTTCATGCTCGCATTTAATTCCATTCCCAATCTCATTCAGGTCATACAATACTCAAATAAGCACATTACATATGTGAAAACATGAATCATTTTTTACCCCGACCGGGACTCGAACCTATTACTTATAATTACTAAGTCAAGGTGCTACCAACTACACACTACAGAGGGTATAAAAGGAATCCAACCTTATAGCTTATATCTGCTATACTTTGGAATGAACGCATTTTATCTGAATGCCACTATGGTCATATTACAGATTCCCCAACCTCAATCGTGGCTTCATGTTCGCATTTAATTCCATTCCCAATCTCATTCAGGTCATACAATACTCAAATAAGCACATTACATATGTGAAAACATGAATCATTTTTTACCCCAACCGGAACTCGAAACTTGGACTTATAATTACTATGTCAAGGCGCTACCAACTACACACCACAGAAGGTATAAAAGAAATCCAACCTTATAGCTTATATCTGCTATACTTTGGAATGAACGCATTCTATCTGAATGCCACTATGTTCATATTACAGATTCCCCAACCTCACTCGTGGCTTCATGTTCGCATTTAATTAATTTCCCAATCTCATTCGGGTCATACAATACTCAAATAAGCACATTACATATGTGAAAACATGAATCATTTTTTACCCCGACCGGGACTCGAACCTAGGACTTATAATTACTAAGTCAAGGCGCTACCAACTACACACCACAGAAGGTATAAAAGGAATCCAACCTTATAGCTTATATCTGCTATACTTTGGAATGAACGCATTCTATCTGAATGCCACTATGTTCATATTAAAGATTCCCCAACCTCACTCGTGGCTTTGTGTTAGCATTTAATTCAATTCCCAATCACATTCGGGTCATACAATACTCAAATAAGCACATTACAGATGTGAAAACATGAATAATTTTTTACCCCAACCGGGAAGCGAACCTAGGACTTATAATTACTAAGTCAAGGCGCTACCAACTACACACCACAGAAGGTATAAAAGGAATCCAACCTTATAGCTTATATCTGCTATACTTTCTAATGAACGAATTCTATCTGAATGCCACTATGTTCATATTATAGATTCCCCAACCTCACTCGTGGCTTCATGTTCGCATTTAATTCAATTCCTAATCTCATTCGGGTCATACAATACTCAAATAAGCACATTACATATGTGAAAACATGAATAATTTTTTACCTCCTGACCGGGACTCGAACCTAGGACTTATAATTACTAAGTCAAAGCACTACCAACTACACACCACAGAAGGTATAAAAGGAATCCAACCTTATAGCTTACATCTGCTATACTTTGGAATGAACGCATTCTTTCTGAATGCCACTATGTTCATATTACAGATTCCCCAACCTCACTCGTGGCTTCATGTTCGCATTTAATTCCATTCCCAATCTCATTCAAGTCATACAATACTCAAATAAGCACATTACATATGTGAAAACATGAATCAGTTTTTACCCCGACCAGGACTCGAACGTAGGACTTATAATTACTAAGTCAAGGCGCTACCAACTACACACTACAGAGGGTATAAAAGGAATCCAACCTTATAGCTTATATCTGCTATACTTTGGAATGAACGCATTCTATCTGAATGCCACTATGTTCATATTACAGATTCCCCAACCTCACTCGTGGCTTCATGTTCGCATTTAATTCCATTCCCAATCTCATTCAGGTCATACAATACTCAAATAAGCACATTACATATGTGAAAACATGAATCATTTTTTACCCCGACCGGGACTCGAACCTAGGACTTATAATTACTAAGTCAAGGCGCTACCAACTACACACCACAGAAGGAATAAAAGAAATCCTACTTTTTAGCTTATATCTGCTATACTTTGGAATGAAAGCTTTCTATCTGAATGCCACTATGTTCATATTACAGATTCCCCAACCTCACTCGTGGCTTTGTGTTCGCATTTAATTCAATTCCCAATCTCATTTGGGTCATACAATACTCAAATAAGCACATTACATATGTGAAAACATGAATAATTTTTTACCCCGACCGGGACTTGAACCTAGGACTTATAATTACTAAGTCAAGGCGCTACCAACTACACACCACAGAAGGTATAAAAGGAATCCAACCTTATAGCTTATATCTGCTATTCTTTGGAATTAATGCATTCTATCTGAATGCCACTATTTTCATATTACAGATTCCCCAACCTCACTCGTGGCTTCATGTTCGCATTTAATTAATTTCCCAATCTCATTCGGGTCATAAAATACTCAAATAAGCACATTACATATGTGAAAACATGAATCATTTTTTACCCCGACTGGGACTCGAACCTAGGACTTATAATTACTAAGTCAAGGCGCTACCAACTATACACCACAGAAGGTATAATAGGAATCCAACCTTATTGCTTATATCTGCTATACTTTGGAATGAACGCATTCTATCTGAATGCCACTATGTTCATATTACAGATTCCCCAACCTCACTCGTGGCTTCATGTTCGCATTTAATTCAATTCCCAATCTCATTCGGGTCATACAATACTCCAATAAGCACATTACATATGTGAAAACATGAATCATTTTTAACCCCAACCGGGACTCGAACCTAGGACTTATAATTATTAAGTCAAGGCACTACCATCTTCACACCACAGAAGGTATAAAAGGAATCCAACCTTATAGCTTATATCTGCTACACTTTGGTATGAACGCATTCTATCTGAATGCCACTATGTTCATATTACAGATTCCCCAACCTCACTCGTGGCTTCATGTTCGCATTTAATTCAATTCCCAATCTCATTCGGGTCATACAATACTCAAATAAGCACATTACATATGTGAAAACATGAATCATTTTTTACTCAGACCGGGACTCGAAGCTAGGACTTATAATTACTAAGTCAAAGGCGCTACCAACTACACACCACAGAAGGTATAAAAGGAATTCAACCTTATAGCTTATATCTGCTATACTTTGGAATGAACGCATTCTATCTGAATGCCACTATGTTCATATTACAGATTCCCCAACCTCACTCGTGGCTTCATGTTCGCATTTAATTCAATTCCCAATCTCATTCGGGTCATACAATACTCCAATAAGCACATTACATATGTGAAAACATGAATCATTTTTTACCATCTGACCGGGACTCGAACCTAGGACTTATAATTACTAAGTCAAGGCGCTACCAACTACACACCACAGAAGGTATAAAAGGAATCCAACCTTATAGCTTATATCTGCTATACTTTGGAATGAACGCATTCTATCTGAATGCCACTATGTTCATATTACAGATTCCCCAACCTCACTCGTGGCTTCATGTTCGCATTTAATTCAATTCCCAATCTCATTTGGGTCATACAATACTCCAATAAGCACATTACATATGTGAAAACATGAATCATTTTTTACGCCAACCGGGACTCGAACCTAGGCCTTATAATTACGAAGTCAAGGCGCTACCAACTACACACCACAGAAGGTATAAAAGGAATCCAACCTTATAGCTTATATCTGCTATACTTTGGAATGAACGCATTCTATCTGAATGCCACTATGTTCATATTACAGATTCCCCAACCTCACTCGTGGCTTCATGTTCGCATTTAATTCAATTCCCAATCTCATTCGGGTCATACAATTCTCAAATAAGCACATTACATATGTGAAAACATGAATCATTTTTTACGCCAACCGGGACTCGAACCTAGGCCTTATAATTACGAAGTCAAGGCGCTACCAACTACACACCACAGAAGGTATAAAAGGAATCCAACCTTATAGCTTATATCTGCTATTCTTTGGAATGAATGCATTCCATCTGAATGCCATTATTTTCATATTACAGATTCACCAACCTCACTCGTGGCTTCATGTTCGCATATAATTCAATTCCCAATCTCATTCGGGTCATACAATTCTCCAATAAGCACAATACATATGTGAAAACATGAATCATTTTTTACCCCGACTGGAACTCGAACCTAGGACTTATAATTACTAAGTCAAGGAGCTACCAACTACACACCACAGAAGGTATAAAAGGAATCCAACCTTATAGCTTATATCTGCTATACTTTGGAATGAACGCATTCTATCTGAATGCCACTATGTTCATATTACAGATTCCCCAACCTCACTCGTGGCTTCATGTTCGCATTTAATTCAATTCCCAATCTCATTCGGGTCATACAATACTCAAATAAGCACATTACATATGTGAAAACATACATAATTTTTTACCCCGACCGGGACTTGAACCTAGGACTTATAATTACTAAGTCAAGGCTCTACCAACTACACACCACAGAAGGTATAAAAAGAATCCAACCTTATAGCTTATATCTGCTATACTTTGGAATGAACGCATTCTATCTGAATGCCACTATGTTCATATTACAGATTCCCCAACCTCACTCGTGGCTTCATGTTCGCATTTAATTCATTTCCCAATCTCATTCGGGTCATACAATACTCCAATAAGCACATTACATATGTGAAAGCATGAATGATTTTTTACCCCGACCGGGACTCGAACCTTGGACTTATAATTACTAAGTCAAGGCGCTACCAACTACACACCACAGAAGGTATAAATGGAATCCAACCTTATAGCTTACATCTGCTATACTTTGGAATGAACGCATTCTATCTGAATGCCACTACATTCATATTACAGATTCCCCAACCTCACTCGTGGCTTCGTGTTCGCATTTAATTCAATTCCCAATCTCATTCGGGTCATACAATACTCAAATAAGCACATTACATATGTGAAAACATGAATAATTTTTACCCCGACCGGGACTCGAACCTAGGACTTATAATTACTAAGTCAAGGCGCTACCAACTACACACCACAGAAGGTATAAAAGGAATCCAACCTTATAGCTTATATCTGCTATACTTTGGAATGAACGCATTCTATCTGATTGCCACTATGTTCATATTAAAGATTCCCCAACCTCACTCGTGGCTTCATGTTAGCATTTAATTCAATTCCCAATTACATTCGGGTCTTACAATACTCAAATAAGCACATTACATATGTGAAAACATGAATAATTTTTTACCCCAACCGGGAAGCGAACCTAGGACTTATAATTACTAAGTCAAGGCGCTACCAACTTCACACCACAGAAGGTATAAAAGGAATCCAACCTTATAGCTTATATCTGCTATACTTTCTAATGAACGCATTCTATCTGAATGCCACTATGTTCATATTATAGATTCCCCAACCTCACTCGTGGCTTCATGTTCGCATTTAATTCAATTCCTAATCTCATTCGGGTCATACAATACTCAAATAAGCACATTACATATGTGAAAACATGAATCATTTTTTTACCCCCTGACCGGGACTCGAACCTAGGACTTATAATTACTAAGTCAAGGCGCTACCAACTACACACCACAGAAGGTATAAAAGGAATCCAACCTTATAGCTTATATCTGCTATACTTTGGAATGAACGCATTCTATCTGAATGCCACTATGTTCATATTACAGATTCCCCAACCTCACTCGTGGCTTCATGTTCGCATTTAATTCAATTCCCAATCTCATTCGGGTCATACAATACTCCAATAAGCACATTACGTATGTGAAAACATGAATCATTTTTTACCCCAACCGGGACTCGAACCTAGGACTTATAATTGCTAAGTCAAGGCGCTACCAACTACACACCACAATAGATATAAAAGGAATCCAACCTTATAGCTTATATCTGCTATACTTTGGAATGAACGCATTCTATCTGAATGCCACTATGTTCATATTACAGATTCCCCAACCTCACTCGTGGCTTCATGTTCGCATTTAATTCCATTCCCAATCTCATTCGGGTCATACAATGCTCAAATAAGCACATTACATATGTGAAAACATGAATCATTTTTTACCCCGACCGGGACTCGAACCTAGGACTTATAATTACTTAGTCAAGGCGCTACCAACTACACACCACAGAAGGTTAAAAGGAATCCAACCTTATACCTTATATCTGCTATACTTTGGAATGAACGCATTCTATTTGATTGCCACTATGTTCATATTACAGATTCCCAACCTCGCTCGTGGCTTCATGTTCGCATTTAATTCAATTCCCAATCTCATTCGGGTCATACAATACTCAAATAAGCACATTACATATGTGAAAACATGAATCATTTTTTACCCCGACCGGGACTCGAACCTAGGACTTATAATTACTAAGTCAAGGCGCTACCAACTACACACCACAGAAGGAATAAAAGAAATCCAACCTTATAGCTTATATCTGCTATACTTTGGAATGAACGCTTTCTATCTGAATGCCACTATGTTCATATTACAGATTCCCCAACCTCACCCGTGGCTTTGTGTTTGCATTTAATTCAATTCCCAATCTCATTTGGGTCATACAATACTCAAATAAGCACATTACATATGTGAAAACATGAATCATTTTTTACCCCGACCGGGACTCGAACCTAGGACTTATAATTACTAGTTCAAGGCGCTACCAAATACACACCACAGAAGGTATAAAAGGAATCCAACCTTATAACTTATATCTGCTATTCTTTGGAATGAATGCATTCTATCTGAATGCCATTATTTTCATATTACAGATTCCCCAACCTCACTCGTGGCTTCATGTTCGCATTTAATTAATTTTCCAATCTCATTCGGGTCATACAATACTCAAATAAGCACATTACATATGTGAAAACATGAATCATTTTTTACCCCGACTGTAACTCGAACCTAGGACTTATGATTACTAAGTCAAAGGCGCTACCAACTACACACCACAGAAGGTATAAAAGGAATTCAACCTCATAGCTTATATCTGCTATACTTTGGAATGAACGCATTCTATCTGAATGCCACTATGTTCATATTACAGATTCCCCAACCTCACTCGTGGCTTCATGTTCGCATTTAATTCAATTCCCAATCTCATTCGTTTCATACAATACTCAGATAAGCACATTACATATGTGAAAACATGAATCATTTTTTTACCCCGACCGGGACTCGAACCTAGGACTTATAATTACTAAGTCAAGGCACTACCAACTACACACCACAGAAGGTATAAAAGGAATCCAACCTTATAGCTTATATCTGCTATACTTTGGAATGAACGCATTCTATCTGAATGCCACTATGTTCATATTACAGATTCCCCAACCTCACTCGTGGCTTCATGTTCGCATTTAATTCAATTCCCAATCTCATTCGGGTCATACAATACTCAAATAAGCACATTACATATGTGAAAACATGAATCATTTTTTACCCCGACCGGGACTCAAACCTAGGACTTATAATTACTAAGTCAAGGCGCTACCAACTACACACCACAGAAGGTATAAAAGGAATCCAACCTTATAGCTTATATCTGCTATACTTTGGAATGAACGCATTCTATCTGAATGCCACTATGTTCATATTACAGATTCCCCAACCTCACTCGTGGCTTCATGTTTGCATTTAATTCAATTCCCAATCTCATTCGTGTCATACAATACTCCAATAAGCAAATTACATATGTGAAAGCATGAATAATTTTTACCCCGACCGGGACTCGAACCTTGGACTTATAATTACTAAGTCAAGGCGCTACCAACTACACACCACAGAAGGTTAAAAGGAATCCAACCTTATACCTTATATCTGCTATACTTTGGAATGAACGCATTCTATTTGATTGCCACTATGTTCATATTACAGATTCACCAACCTCGCCCGTGGCTTCATGTTCGCATTTAATTCAATTCCCAATCTCATTCGGGTCATACAATACTCAAATAAGCACATTACATATGTGAAAACATGAATCATTTTTTACCCCGACCGGGACTCGAACCTAGGACTTATAATTACTAAGTCAAGGCGCTACCAACTACACACCACAGAAGGTATAAAAGGAATCCAACCTTATAGCTTATATCTGCTATTCTTTGGAATGAATGCATTCTATCTGAATGCCACTATGTTCATATTAAAGATTCCCCAACCTCACTCGTGGCTTCATGTTCGCATTTAATTAATTTCCCAATCTCATTCGGGTCATACAATACTCAAATAAGCACATTACATATGTGAAAACATGAATCATTTTTTACCCCGACTGGAACTCGAACCTAGGACTTATAATTACTAAGTCAAGGCGCTACCAACTATACACCACAGAAGGTATAATAGGAATCCAACCTTATTGCTTATATCTGCTATACTTTGGAATGAACGCATTCTATCTGAATGCCACTATGTTCATATTACAGATTCCCCAACCTCACTCGTGGCTTCATGTTCGCATTTAATTCAATTCCCAATCTCATTCGGGTCATACAATACACAAATAAGCACATTACAAATGTGAAAACATGAATCATTTTTTTCCCCAACTGGGAGTCGAACCTAGGACTTATAATTATTAAGTCAAGGCACTACCAACTACACACCACAGAAGGTATAATAGGAATCCAACCTTATAGCTTATATCTGCTATACTTTGGAATGAACGCATTCTATCTGAATGCCACTATGATCATATTACAGATTCCTCAACCTCACTCGTGGCTTCATGTTCGCATATAATTCAATTCCCAATCTCATTCGGGTCATACAATTCTCCAATAAGCACAATACATATGTGAAAACATGAATCATTTTTTACCCCGACTGGAACTCGAACCTAGGACTTATAATTACTAAGTCAAGGCGCTACCAACTACACACCACTGAAGGTATAAAAGGAATCCAACCTTATAGCTTATATATGCTATACTTTGGAATGAACGCATTCTATCTGAATGCCACTATGTTCATATTACAGATTCCCCAACCTCACTCGTGGCTTCATGTTCGCATTTAATTCAATTCCCAATCTCATTCGGGTCATACAATACTCAAATAAGCACATTACATATGTGAAAACATACATAATTTTTTACCCCGACCGGGACTTGAACCTAGGACTTATAATTACTAAGTCAAGGCTCTACCAACTACACACCACAGAAGGTATAAAAAGAATCCAACCTTATAGCTTATATCTGCTATACTTTGGAATGAACGCATTCTATCTGAATGCCACTATGTTCATATTACAGATTCCCCAACCTCACTCGTGGCTTCATGTTCGCATTTAATTCATTTCCCAATCTCATTCGGGTCATACAATACTCCAATAAGCACATTACATATGTGAAAGCATGAATGATTTTTTACCCCGACCGGGACTCGAACCTTGGACTTATAATTACTAAGTCAAGGCGCTACCAACTACACACCACAGAATTTATAAATGGAATCCAACCTTATAGCTTACATCTGCTATACTTTGGAATGAACGCATTCTATCTGAATGCCACTACATTCATATTACAGATTCCCCAACCTCACTCGTGGCTTCGTGTTCGCATTTAATTCAATTTCCAATCTCATTCGGGTCATACAATACTCAAATAAGTACATTACATATGTGAAAACATGAATAATTTTTACCCCGACCGGGACTCGAACCTAGGACTTATAATTACTAAGTCAAGGCGCTACCAACTACACACCACAAAGGTATAAAAGGAATCCAACCTTATAGCTTATATCTGCTATACTTTGGAATGAACGCATTCTATCTGATTGCCACTATGTTCATATTAAAGATTCCCCAACCTCACTCGTGGCTTCATGTTAGCATTTAATTCAATTCCCAATTACATTCGGGTCTTACAATACTCAAATAAGCACATTACATATGTGAAAACATGAATAATTTTTTACCCCAACCGGGAAGCGAACCTAGGACTTATAATTACTAAGTCAAGGCGCTACCAACTTCACACCACAGAAGGTATAAAAGGAATCCAACCTTATAGCTTATATCTGCTATACTTTCTAATGAACGCATTCTATCTGAATGCCACTATGTTCATATTATAGATTCCCCAACCTCACTCGTGGCTTCATGTTCGCATTTAATTCAATTCCTAATCTCATTCGGGTCATACAATACTCAAATAAGCACATTACATATGTGAAAACATGAATCATTTTTTTACCCCCTGACCGGGACTCGAACCTAGGACTTATAATTACTAAGTCAAGGCGCTACCAACTACACACCACAGAAGGTATAAAAGGAATCCAACCTTATAGCTTATATCTGCTATACTTTGGAATGAACGCATTCTATCTGAATGCCACTATGTTCATATTACAGATTCCCCAACCTCACTCGTGGCTTCATGTTCGCATTTAATTCAATTCCCAATCTCATTCGGGTCATACAATACTCAAATAAGCACATTACATATGTGAAAACATGAATCATTTTTTACCCCGACCGGGACTCGAACCTAGGACTTATAATTACTATTTCAAGGCGCTACCAAATACACACCACAGAAGGTATAAAAGGAATCCAACCTTATAGCTTATATCTGCTATTCTTTGGAATGAATGCATTCTATCTGAATGCCATTATTTTCATATTACAGATTCCCCAACCTCACTCGTGGCTTCATGTTCGCATTTAATTAATTTCCCAATCTCATTCGGGTCATACAATACTCAAATAAGCACATTACATATGTGAAAACATGAATCATTTTTTACTCCGACTGTAACTCGAACCTAGGACTTATAATTACTAAGTCAAGGCGCTACCAACTATACACCACAGAAGGCATAATAGGAATCCAACCTTATTGCTTATATCTGCTATACTTTGGAATGAACGCATTCTATCTGAATGCCACTATGTTCATATTACAGATTCCCCAACCTCACTCGTGGCTTCATGTTCGCATTTAATTCAATTCCCAATCTCATTCGGGTCATACAATACTCCAATAAGCACATTACATATGTGAAAACATGAATCATTTTTAACCCCAACCGGGACTCGAACCTAGGACTTATAATTATTAAGTCAAGGCACTACCAACTACACACCACAGAAGGTATAAAAGGAATCCAACCTTATAGCTTATATCTGCTATACTTTGGAATGAACGCATTCTATCTGAATGCCACTATGGTCATATTACAGATTCCCCAACCTCACTCGTGGCTTCATGTTCGCATTTAATTCAATTCCCAATCTCATTCGGGTCATACAATACTCAAATAAGCACATTACATATGTGAAAACATGAATCATTTTTTACCCCGACCGGGACTCGAACCTAGGACTTATAATTACTAAGTCAAGGCGCTACCAACTACACACCAGAGAAGGTATAAAAGGAATCCAACCTTATAGCTTACATCTGCTATACTTTGGAATGAACGCATTCTATCTGAATGCCACTATGTTCATATTAAAGATTCCCCAACCTCACTCTTGGCTTCATGTTCGCATTTAATTCAATTCCCAATCTCATTCGGGTCATACAATACTCAAATAAGCACATTACATATGTGAAAACATGAATAATTTTTTACCCCAACAGGGATTCGAACCTAGGACTTATAATTACTAAGTCAAGGCGCTACCAACTACACACCACAGAAGGTATAAAATGAATCCAACCTTATAGCTTACATCTGCTATACTATGGAATGAACGCATTCTATCTGAATGCCACTATGTTCATATTACAGATTCCCCAACCTCACTCGTGGCGTCGTGTTCGCATTTAATTCAATTCCCAATCTAATTCGGGTCATACAATACTCAAATAAGCACATTACATTTGTGAAAACATGAATAATTTTTTACAATGACCGGGACTTGAACCTAGGACTTATAATTACTAAGTCAAGGCGCTACCAACTACACACCAGAGAAGGTATAAAAGGAATCCAACCTTATAGCTTACATCTGCTATACTTTGGAATGAAGGCATTCTATCTGAATGCCACTATGTTCATATTACAGATTCCCCAACCTCACTCGTGGCTTCGTGTTCGCATTCAATTCAATTAACAATCTCATTCGGGTCATACAATACTCAAATAAGCACATTACATATGTGAAAACATGAATCATTTTTTACTCAGACCGGGACTCGAACCTCGGACTTATAATTACTAAGTCAAAGGCGCTACCAACTACACACCTCAGAAGGTATAAAAGGAATTCAACCTCATAGCTTATATCTGCTATACTTTGGAATGAACGCATTCTATCTGAATGCCACTATGTTCATATTACAGATTCCCCAACCTCACTCGTGGCTTCATGTTCGCATTTAATTCAATTCCCAATCTCATTCGTTTCATACAATACTCAAATAAGCACATTACATATGTGAAAACATGAATCATTTATTTACCCCGACCGGGACTCGAACCTAGGACTTATAATTACTAAGTCAAGGCGCTACCAACTATACACCACAGAAGGTATAAAAGGAATCCAACCTTATAGCTTATATCTGCTATACTTTGGAATGAACGCATTCTATCTGAATGCCACTATGTTCATATTACAGATTCCCCAACCTCACTCGTGGCTTCTTGTTCGCATTTAATTCAATTCCCAATCTCATTCGGGTCATACAATACTCAAATAAGCACATTACATATGTGAAAACATGAATAATTTTTTGCCCCAACAGGAATTCGAACCTAGGACTTATAATTACTAAGTCAAGGCACTACCAACTACACACCACAGAAGGTATAAAAGGAATCCAACCTTATAGCTTATATCTGCTATACTTTGGAATGAACGCATTCTGTCTGAATGCCACTATGTTCATATTACAGATTCCCCAACCTCACTCGTGGCTTCATGTTCGCATTTAATTCAATTCCCAATCTCATTCGGGTCATACAATACTCAAATAAGCACATTACATATGTGAAAACATGAATCATTTTTTACAATGACCGGGACTCGAACCTAGGACTTATAATTACTAAGTCAAGGCGCTACCAACTACACACCAGAGAAGGTATAAAAGGAATCCAACCTTATAGCTTACATCTGCTATACTTTGGAATGAACGCATTCTATCTGAATGCCACTATGTTCATATTACAGATTCCCCAACCTCACTCGTGGCTTCGTGTTCGCATTTAATTCAATTAACAATCTCATTCGGGTCGTACAATACTCAAATAAGCACATTACATATGTGAAAACATGAATCATTTTTTACCCCCACCGGGACTCGAACCTAGGACTTATAATTACTAAGTCAAGGCGCTACCAACTATACACCACAAAAGGTATAAAATGAATCCAACCTTATAGCTTATATCTGCTATACTTTGAAATGAACGCATTCTATCTGAATGCCACTATGTTCATATTACAGATTCCCCAACCTCACTCGAAAACTCATGTTCGCATTTAATTCAATTCCCAATCTCATATGGGTCATACAATACTCAAATAAGCACATTACATATGTGAAAACATGAATCATTTTTTACCCCGACCGGGACTCGAACCTATGACTTATAATTACTAAGTCAAGGCGCTACCAACTACACACCACAGAAGGTATAAAAGGAATCCAACCTTATAGCTTATATCTGCTTTACTTTGGAATGAACGTATTCTATCTGAATGCCACTATGTTCATATTATAGATTCCCCAACCTCACTCGTGGCTTCATGTTCGCATTTAATTCAATTCCCAATCTCATTCGGGTCATACAATACTCAAATAAGCACATTACATATGTGAAAACATGAATCATTTTTTTACCCTGACCAGGACTCGAACCTAGGACTTATAATTACTAAGTCAAGGCGCTACCAACTACACACCTCAGAAGGTATAAAGGGAATCCAACCTTATAGCTTATATCTGCTATACTTGGAATGAACGCATTCTATCTGAATGCCACTATGTTCATATTACAGATTCCCCAACCTCACTCGTGGCTTCATGTTCGTATTTAATTCAATTCCCAATCTCATTCGGGTCATACAATACTCAAATATGCACATTACTTATGTGAAAACATGAATCATTTTTTACCCCGACCGGGACTCGAACCTAGGACTTATAATTACTAAGTCAAGGCGCTAGCAACTACACACCACAGAAGGTATAATAGGAATCCAACCTTATAGCTTACATCTGCTATACTTTGGAATGAACGCATTCTATCTGAATGCCGCTATGTTCATTTTGCAATTCCCCAACCTCACTCGTGGCTTCATGTTCGCATTTAATTCAATTCCCAATCTCATTCGGGTCATACAATACTCAAATAAGCACATTACATATGTGAAAACATGAATCATTTTTTTCCCCAACCGGGACTCGAACCTAGGATTTATAATTAAGTCAAGGCACTACCAACTACACACCACAGAAGGTATAAAAGGAATCCAACCTTATAGCTTATATCTGCTATACTTTGGAATGAACGCATTCTATCTGAATGCCACTATGTTCATATTACATACTAATCAACCTCACTCGTGTCTTCATGTTCGCATTTAATTCAATTCCCAATCTCATTCGGGTCATAAAATTCTCCAATAAGCACATTACATATGTGAAAACATGAATCACTATTTACCCCGACCGGAACTCGAACCTAGGACTTATAATTACTAAGTCAAGGCGCTACCAACTACACACCACAGAAGGTATAAAAGGACTCCAGCCTTATATCTTATATCTGCTATACTTTGGAATGAACACATTCTATCTGAATGCCACTATGTTCATTTTACACATTCCCCAACCTCACTCGTGGCTTCATGTTCACATGTAATTAAATTCCCAATCTCATACGCGTCATACATTACTCAGATAAGCACATTACATATGTGAAAACATGAATCATTTTTTTACCACGACCGGAACTCGAACCTAGGACTTATAATTACTAAGTCAAGGCGCTACCAACTACACACCACAGAAGGTATAAAAGGAATCCAACCTTATAGCTTATATCTGCTATACTTTGGAATGAACGCATTCTATCTAATTGCCTCTATGTTCATATTACAGATTCCCCAACCTCACTCGTGGCTTCATGTTCGCATTTAATTCAATTCCCAATCTCATTCGGGTCATACAATACTCAAATAAGCACATTACATATGTGAAAACATGAATTATATTTTACCCCGACTGAGACTCGAACCTAGGAATTATAATTACTAAGTCAAGGCGCTACCAACTACACACCACAGAAGGCATAAAAGGAATCCAACCTTATAGCTTATATCTGCTATACTTTGGAATGAACACATTCTATCTGAATGCCACTATGTTCATATTACAGATTCCCCAACCTCACTCGTGGCTTCATGTTCGCATTTAATTCAATTCCCAATCTCATTCGGGTCATACAATACTCAAATAAGCACATTACATATGTGAAAACATACATCATTTTTTACCCCGACCGGGACTTGAACCTAGGACTTATAATTACTAAGTCAAGGCTCTACCAACTACACACCACAGAAGGTATAAAAGGAATCCAACCTTATAGCTTATATCTGCTATACTTTGGAATGAACGCATTCTATCTGAATGCCACTATGTTCATATTACAGATTCCCCAACCTCACTCGTGGCTTCATGTTCGCATTTAATTCCATTCCCAATCTCATTCGGGTCATACAATACTCAAATAAGCACATTACATATGTGAAAACATGAATCATTTTTTACCCCAACCGGAACTCGAAACTTGGACTTATAATTACTATGTCAAGGCGCTACCAACTACACACCACAGAAGGAATAAAAGAAATCCAACCTTATAGCTTATATCTGCTATACTTTGGAATGAACGCATTCTATCTGAATGCCACTACATTCATATTACAGATTCCTCAACCTCACTCGTGGCTTAGTGTTCGCATTAAATTCAATTCCCAATCTCATTCGGGTCATACAATACTCAAATAAGCACATTACATATGTGAAAACATGAATCATTTTTAACCCCAACCGGGACTCGAACCTAGGACTTATAATTATTAAGTCAAGGCACTACCAACTACACACCACAGAAGGTATAAAAGAAATCCAGCCTTATAGCTTATATCTGCTATACTTTGGAATGAACGCATTCTATCTGAATGCCACTATGTTCATATTACAGATTCCCCAACCTCACTCGTGGCTTCATGTTCGCATTTAATTCCATTCCCAATCTCATTCAGGTCATACAATACTCAAATAAGCACATTACATATGTGAAAACATGAATCATTTTTTACCCCGACCGTTACTCGAACCTAGGACTTATAATTACTAAGTCAAGGCGCTACCAACTACACACTACAGAGGGAATAAAAGGAATCCAACCTTATAGCTTATATCTGCTATACTTTGGAATGAACGCATTTTTTCTGAATGCCACTATGGTCATATTACAGATCCCCCAACCTCACTCGTGGCTTCATGTTCGCATTTAATTCCAATCCCAATCTCATTCAGGTCATGCAATACTCAAATAAGCACATTACATATGTGAAAACATGAATCATTTTTTACCCCGACCGTTACTCGAACCTAGGACTTATAATTACTAAGTCAAGGCGCTACCAACTACACACTACAGAAGGTATAAAAGGAATCCAACCTTATAGCTTATATCTGCTATACTTTGGAATGAACGCATTTTATCTGAATGCCACTATGTTCATATTACAGATTCCCCAACCTCACTCGTGGCTTCATGTTCGCATTTAATTCAATTCCCAATCTCATTCGGGTCATACAATACTCAAATAAGCACATTACATATGTGAAAACATGAATCATTTTTTACCCCAAACGGGACTCGAACCTTGGACTTATAAGTACTAAGTCAAGGCGCTACCAACTACACACCACAGAAGGAATAAAAGAAATCCAACCTTATAGCTTATATCTGCTATACTTTGGAATGAACGCTTTCTATCTGAATGCCACTATGTTCATATTACAGATTCCCCAGCCTCACTCGTGGCTTTGTGTTCGCATTTAATTCAATTCCCAATCTCATTTGGGTCATACAATACTCAAATAAGCACATTACTTATGTGAAAACATTAATCATTTTTTACCCCGACCGGGACTTGAACCTAGGACTTATAATTACTAAGTCAAGGCGCTACCAAATACACACCACAGAAGGTATAAAAGGAATCCAACCTTATAGCTTATATCTGCTATACTTTGGAATGAATGCATTCTATTTGATTGCCACTATGTTCATATTACAGATTCCCCAACCTCGCTCGTGGCTTCATGTTCGCATTTAATTCAATTCCCAATCTCATTTGGGTCATACAATACTCCAATAAGCACATTGCATATGTCAAAACATGAATCATTTTTTACCCAAACCGGGACTCGAACCTAGGACTTATAATTGCTAAGTCAAGGCGCTACCAACTACACACCACAAAAGTTATAAAAGGAATCCAACCTTATAGCTATATCTGCTATACTTTGGAATGAACGCATTCTATCTGAGTGCCACTATGTTCATATTACAGATTCCCCAACCTCACTCGTGGCTTCATGTTCGCATTTAATTCCATTCCCAATCTCATTCGGGTCATGCAATACTCAAATAAGCACATTACATATGTGAAAACATGAATCATTTTTTACCCCGACCGGGACTCGAACCTAGGACTTATAATTACTAAGTCAAGGCGCTACCAACTACACACCACAGATTGTATAAAAGGAATCCAACATTATAGCTTATATCTGCTATACTTTGGAATGAACACATTTTATCTGAATGCCACTATGGTCATATTACAGATTCCCCAACCTCACTCTTGGCTTCATGTTCGCATTTAATTCAATTCCCAATCTCATTCGGGTCATACAATACTCAAATAAGCACATTACATATGTGAAAACATGAATAATTTTTTTACCCCCTGATCGGGACTCGAACATAGGACTTATAATTACTAAGTCAAAGCGCTACCAACTACACACCACAAAAGGTATAAAAGGAATCCAACCTTATAGCTTATATCTGCTATACTTTGGAATGAACGCATTCTATCTGAATGCCACTATGTTCATTTTGCAGATTCCCCAACCTCACTTTTTGCTTCATGTTCGCATTTAATTCAATTCCCAATCTCATTCGGGTCATACAATACTCAAATAAGCACATTACATATGTGAAAACATGAATCATTTTTTTCCCCAACCGGGACTCGAACCTAGGACTTATAATTATTAAGTCAAGGCACTACCAACTACACACCACAGAAGGTATAAAAGGAATCCAACCTTATAGCTTATATCTGCTATACTTTGGAATGAACGCATTCTATCTGAATGCCACTATGTTCATATTACAGATTCCCCAACCTCACTCGTGGCTTCATGTTCGCATTTAATTCCATTCCCAATCTCATTCGGGTCATACAATACTCAAATAAGCACATTACATATGTGAAAACATGAATCATTTTTTACCCCAACCGGAACTCGAAACTTGGACTTATAATTACTATGTCAAGGCGCTACCAACTACACACCACAGAAGGTATAAAAGAAATCCAACCTTATAGCTTATATCTGCTATACTTTGGAATGAACACATTCTATCTGAATGCCACTACATTCATATTACAGATTCCTCAACCTCACTCGTGGCTTAGTGTTCGCATTTAATTCAATTCCCAATCTCATTCGGGTCATACAATACTCAAATAAGCACATTACATATGTGAAAACATGAATCATTTTTTACCCCGACCGGGACTCGAACCTAGGACTTATAATTACTAAGTCAAGCGCTACAACTACACA
>JAXCGZ010005034.1:0-15000 GCA_037179515.1 Halocaridina rubra
TACAAGAGTGTTCATTGACAGAATCGAAATATGAACAGAGAAGTCTAAATAGTCTTGTATTGAGAGCAGTTGACTTTACGAAGTACACCATCTTTACTGTGGTATCAAGCACCTCTTTCAGCTCAGTAGGCAGTGTCTTGGCTGCTAAAGCTTGCTTGTGTATCATGCAGTGCATGTGCACTGCCTTACTGTTAACAACTTTAATTCTTGTCTTAAATCCTGACTGACTGCCTAGCATGGCAGGAGCTCCATCTGTTGTGCAGCCACATAAGTTTTTCCGCTCTAGTCCATCACTTTCAAAGAAAGAATTGACAAGTTCAGCTATATCTGTTCCTGTATTTGAAGCTTCGAGAGGATGGCAAAAAAATAAATTCTTCCTTAAAATCGTTATCTTTGATGTACCTAGTGAATGCACAGTTAGCCACGTCTGTCGTTTCTTCCAACTTGAGAGCATATATCCCTATGGGAACTGCCTTCATCTCAGATACCACCTGGTCCTTGATATCTTTGGACATGTCAGAGAAACGTCACTGAACAGTGTTATTCGACAATGGCATGGTGTCAAGCTTTTTAGCATATAGTCCCCACAGCATAATTTTTACCATCTCTTTGGTGCATGGCAAGATCATCGTCTCCCCAATGGAGTGAGGTTTTTCTTTTAAGCAATTTTCGGTGAAACTACATATGAAGCATGGAGAGTGGCTTTTTTTGCCTGATGAAATTTCCCTGAGGGATCCAGGTTTGAGCAGGTAAGTATGTTTTCTCTGTGCCTAAAGCAGTCCACATCTTTTCCATAGATGAAAATCTCTGGATGACAGTCATGCAAAGGTCGCTGGAGCAAGCTTGGTTTCATTGCACCTGGAGACGATACTTTCGCACAGATGAAGCACTGAGGTATTTCAGTTCCATCTTTAATAATGAGTGTGAACTTAAGCTTCATATACTCCTCACTGTAACATCGCTTTTTCTTCTGAGCATCCATTTCAACTGTGCTGCTATAGTCTGCAACAAAATTATGAGTATTCTAAGCTTTCGCATATTATAAACTGCAATATGCTGATTGAGAATTATTTTTTGGAAAACACTAATTAAGCAGTGTAAGGTAAAAAAAAAGTGCCCAAAATGTTATCACTGGAAATTGAAAAGTAAATTAGAAATATGGAACTCGAATATATTTACAAAAGTTTGCTGTAACATAAAATAACCACACCTGAAAAGCCCACATTGCTCATGTTATTAGAAATTCAGAGAAAATTACTGTTAAAAAAAGTGAAATCGCACGCATTATCACGTACAAAGTAATATATAAAACTGTGCAGAAACACACCACAAAGTACCAAAAGTAAAACGAACGTCTTTAAAGAAGTGTACTGAAAACATGAAAATTTTGAGTAACAAATGACGATTGACAGTCAATCAATATATCACACGATCCTCATCACACTTCGTCTCCACAATCTCATTCACTTGCACTCTAGCCCACTTGGTCACTGAATCCCTCACTTGCTTGTTCAGCTCACTTCTGCACAAGATCACACTCCCTCGTCAGCAAACATGCTGAAGTTTATGAGGAAAGTCATATAGGTACTATTGAAGTCATAAACTCAGTTGTTAACATGGCATGGGAAAAAAAATGTAGGATTTTGATTATGGGAGACTTTAATCATAAAGAGATAGATTGGATAAACCTTGACCCACACAGTGGTGAGGACTCATTCGGGGCAAGATTCCTAGATTGCTTACAAGGGAATTTCCTACACCAACATGTAATGGAACCAACAAGGGCCAGGGGTGGGGATGAGCCATCACTACTTGATCTAGTGTTCACAGATAATGTGTGGATATTGAAAATATTGAGTATGAACCACCAATTGGAAAAAGTGACCACTGTGTGTTGTTGATGGAGTATATCATTGAAGATATTCTTCCTGAGAGTAGAGGCACTGAGGACATGAGGAGGAACTATCCAAAAGGAGATTACATCAAAATGAATGAGCTTTTTGCAGTTATTGACCGGAGAACCTTATTTTACAACAAATCTGTACAAGAAATGTATGACATCTTTTGTGAGAAATATGGGAAGATAGTAGATTGCTGCATACCTGTCACCAAAGTAGGTGTAATTCATGCCAGAGAGAAATGGTTCGATAATGGGTGTAAAAGAGCTAAGGAGTGGAGAGACAAATGCTGGAAAAGGTATAGGAGGAGAAAAAACATAAATGCCTGGCAAACCTACAAAAGAGCAAGAAATGACTACCTAAGTAAAAGGAGAGAGGCAGAGAGAGATTATGAGAGGGACATCACCAGGAAGGCTAAAGAAAATCCCAAGCTTTTCCACAGCTTTATCAGAGGAAAACTGAAGGTAAAAGAACAGGTTTTAAGGCTAAAGAGAGCGGATGGAAGCATCACTGAGACGGATGAAGAGATCTGCAAAGAATTGAACAAGGAGTTTCAGTCAGTATTTACAGTAGAAAATACCCCACCCCCTCAGATTGCAGTGATAGAAGCTCAAGGGCCGGTATTAGAGAACATCAACCTTACAGCCACAGAGGTATGCAAAGCGCTGATGGATTTAGATGTTCATAAAGCTACAGGTCCTGATGACATATCCCCTCATGTGCTTAAGAAATGCGCAAACACAATATCAGTGGCACTAAGTATCATATTTAAGGAGTCACTGGAGTCGGGGGAGATTCCAAGATGCTGGAAACAAGCAAATGTGATACCTATCTTCAAAAAGGGAAGGAGGGATACGGCTCTGAACTATAGACCAGTTTCCTTGACCAGCATAGTTTGCAAAGTTATGCAGAAACTACTAAGGAAACATATCTCTCTTCACTTGGAATCCTTCAACTTTTTGTCAGTGAGGCAACATGGCTTCAGAGAAGGTAGATCAACAGTAACAAACTTATTAGAATTTTATGATGAGGTAAGCCAAATCTTACAGGAAAGAGAGGGCTGGGCAGATTGCATATTCCTAGACTTCCAGAAAGCGTTTGACACTGTTCCACATGGGAGACTTATTAGGAAGCTGCACTCAATGGCTAGAATAGGTGGAAATGTTTTGGAATGGATAAAAACTTACTTAGAAGGAAGGGAACAGAGGGTTAGAGTAAGACACTCAGTGTCTGAATGGAGAAGAGTTAGTAGTGGAGTTCCACAGGGTTCAGTTTTAGGGCCACTTTTGTTCCTTTATATGTAAATGACCTACCAGAGTCTGTAAATTCATTCATGAATATGTTTGCAGATGATGCAAAGATTGTGAAGAAAGTAAAAAACGAGAACAATGGTAGAGAACTTCAGGAGGATCTAAATAATCTGCATGAGTGGTCAGAAAAGTGGCTAATGAAATTCAATACTTCAAAATGTAAGGAAATGAGAATGGGTACAAGTGCAAGAAGGCCCAATTTTGACTACTCGGTGGCTGGAGTACAACTTCAAGAGACAGAAAATGAGAGAGATCTAGGAGTAAACATACTGGCAGATTTGTCTCCAGAAATACATATAAATGGCATAGTAAGGGCAGCACATGCATTCTTATCAAATGTAAGGGTAGCCTTCAGGCACATGGACAAGGAAATGTTCAGAAATATTTATGTAACCTATGTGAGGCCAAAACTCAAATATGCAGCCCCCTTTTGGAATCCGCACTTGAAAAAGCACATAGCTAAGCTTGAAAAAGTTCAAACACATGCCACGAAACTGGTGCCAGAAATACGCAATCTCAGCTATGATGAGAGGCTGAGGGAATTAGACTTACCATCACTCGAAGCTAGAAGAGTAAGGGGGGATATGGTGACAGTCTTTAAATTCCTTCATGGTTATGATAGAGTGGATAGGGATCGATATTTCGATATGGCTGGCTCTAGAACTAGAGGTCATAGTTTGAAGCTTCGTAAGAAAACTTCTTTGCAGGATGTAAGGAAATACTTTTTCAGTGTAAGAGTAGTTGATAATTGGAATTCGCTAAGCGAGGAGGTAGTTAATGCTATCTCAATCCATAGTTTTAAGGACAGGTATGATAAGTATCACTAAGTCTAAAATGGAACCGATCAGGAGACGGGAAGATACGAGCTTTGGGCTCTTTCCCATAAACACAATTAGGTAATCACAATTAGGTAATCACACACAGCTGAAACGAAGTGTTGCATCGTTTCGTATGCAATATGATAATGATAAACTAAATAAAGTATAAAATTGCGCACAGTACATAGGACACACCCAAACAAACGAACAAAATCATGTATACAGATAAAAATATTACAGTCTATTTTTCTCCTTTACCTAACTTCAAACAAAAATTACCATATATAGTAACACACATCAACACACCACTCCCAACCTCACACCCAGCCACACCTCACACTTGCCACACCACTCCACACTATCCACCAAGTCACACCATACTCCACACCGCACCACACAAACCTAGCCACATCACAACTCACATCACACCAAACCACGTCCTGACACACTATTAATGGTCTTTTTACGCCATGCATTGCCGCTATAGCAATACCCGTCACACTACACCACTTCGCACATACAAAACCAGTAGTGTCCTATTTCATCAAACTTTTCTTATGAGTCTAGAACACATCAGTTTTATCCTTAGTAATGCCACACATTTTGGAATATCAGTGTTACTGAAATCGACGGAACATTCCCTATAGGCCTATATAATGCTTCAGTAAAAAGTGGCCACAGAGAAGCCAACCTGGTCCAGGCAGCAACACTTATCCCGAATTCTCAACCTGTGAGTGGTGCATACCTAACAACAGCGCGCGTCTCTATTCCTGTGCAATACTCTACAGTCAGTGCATGGTCAGTCACACGGCCTAAAGCGCGTATCGGGCCTTACCCCCTAATGACCTGTGGGGAAGGGAGCACCTCCTGACAGACCCCATTCATACCCCAAGGGGTATGCATTCCCCAGTTGAAAATCCCTGATCTAGTGACTTATTAGGGTTCTCTCAAAAATAACTATTTTGATATAAGGAGGGGTAGTTTGGGCATTCCTTGCAAGGAAGGGTCTCCCTGTCAATTTTGCATGTTCATTAAGCACACCCCAATATGTAAGGGATATATGAATGAAATATGTCTCACAAAAAGGTTATTTGCCATTTTATGTGTCACTATTTATCCCCATTACGTGGGTGGACACAGAAAAGTTGAAGCTGGGGAATTCAGGCAGGGAGCACTTCCTAATGCTCCATGGTGGGATCGAACAGGGCCTTGCTACTGATCATGTCGAGCTCTCTAACCGTAGCCCTGCAGCAGTCCCCTCTACTTGGTATATATATTCCCTGGAAAATGCAATATTCTCCTACTTCAAAAGGAAATTCAACTCTCCTAGAGTTTGACTTCTACTTCAAAAAGCATTAAAAGAAAAGTGATGACAATAAGCTTTTTAGATTGGTACTGAAACCTTTTGGGCAAAATTATTTGAATAAATAAGACCTAACCATGTTCTTGAATACGTAGGAAAATGCAATATCATCCTACCTTCGAAAAGCTTTCTTTTTCAAGATTTTGTCTTCTCTGCCTAAGAGCATTAAAAGAGGAGTGATGTAACTTTTGTGCAAAAGAATCCGTATAAATCAAGTACTACACGGTATCTATACCCAGGAAAACACAATAGTCTTTCACCTCGAAAGAGAATTTCTCTTTCCAAGTGTTCATCTTCTCTTCCAAAGAACATTAAAAGCCAAGTGATGATACTAACCTCTTCAGATTGGTAGTTGATCCTCTTAGACAAAATAATGCGCATAAATCAAATGCTACAAGATATTAATACTCCAAGAAAGATGCAATATCCTCTAGTTTCGAAGGAAAGATTTCTTTCAGAGCCTCTCTCTTCTCTCCTGAAGAACCTTAAAGGCGAATTTATGATATTAACCTTTTCAGACTGGTTGATGAACCTTTCTGGTAACTTCCACCGAGCAGTATTTAATAAAAAAAAGAGATAAAAACATATTAAACGAGCCTATTGTGACATATTTCATCTAACTGCTAGGAAATGAAACCGTAATCTACTCAACTTTGGGTAAAAAGTTAAAGCATAAAACAAAATAATCAAAATATGTTCTGTGCAGTAACCATAATGTTTGAGATGGGAATGCCGTTATACCTCATAGATACAATCAGTTTTAATTGTACTTGTATTTAGATTTGGCAGTGCTGTCATGAGGAAAAGGATCTTCTCAGCAGATCTGCTTATATCAAAGAAAACCATTATATATGGCATAAAACTTTTAGAAAATTCCTTATCCCCCACCTTCTTTACTCCCCCCTCAAAATCAAACGGGTGGAAGGTATACACAACAGAGAAAATTATATATTCTTTATTTTTGTCGTTTTGTGTCACTTATAATCCCCATTCAAAGTTGGTGGACATAGGGTGGAGTTATAAGTGTTTTATATACTCACACAAATTTATATCGACTTTTAGATGGTTGAGATTCCACTGTGAATTTGCTGTACTGTTATGACTTTCTTAAATCAATTTGCATTAATTGAAAATGTTAAGTGATTAGCTTTTTTGAAGTTATTGCTATTGCAGATAATACAGTCATTAAAAGCCAAATGACCCCAGAATTCTATTTATTGTACTAAGATGAAAATTGCTAGCATATTTTCAGAGTAAGGAAAACTATGCCGATCCAAACATAAAATTATTCATATACAGAGAAACCACAGGGAGGCTGCAATAATTCTCTGGCAAAGCTCTCGTGTTGACTAATTCATGTTGAATCTCACAGAAACGGTAGCAAATGTGGAAAAGAAATAACTCTTTCTGTAACTGAAGAACATTTCAAAGGCATCCCAGCAAAATCACTAGAATAATAGATTCTTAAAGAAAGGGCTGCAATTCCTAATAAGCATCTCTCAATCAAATTTTTTTAAAATTCTTGAGTCGTCAAGAAAAAAGTTTCATTTCAAGTCTTATACAATGTACATTTCAGAGTGTCGTTGAAATCCTTCAAAAACTTTCTTATCTAGTCTTTCATGGAAGCTATTTTAGCTTTGATTTCCTATTTTTTAAAGATTTCTGAAAGTTCTCTGGGTATATTTTCTCACCAGGTCTTCTAGTATTCAGTGCTATATTCAAAGAGGGTTTGAGACATTGTAAGAAGGATACGTAGCATTTGTAAGGAATGTATGTGCGTGTGTGTGTGTGTGTGTGTGTGTGTGTGTGTGTGTATGTGTGTGTGTGTGTGTGTGTGTGTGTGTGTGTGTGTGTGTGTGTGTGTGTGTGTGTGTGTTTGCATTCCCGTAAGTGTGAAATCACTGTTCTTTGTGAGTGGTCATATAATGAGTATGAGTATTGCACTTTTTTTTTGTCAAACTTATTCCCCATATGAATGAGAGTGCATGGACACTTGGTAGAACTGAAGGATTAAGGCTTGACATCCATCCTAAGATCCCGCGGTGAGATTGAACCTGTATTAATTGCTTGCTGACTCATTCACTCTACCACCGCACTATTGCGGCCCCAAGTATGATGATTGAGTAAATATATCAGAAACACATGAGGAGACATTAAGTAGAAATATAAACAGTGTCTACTTGAAATTTATAGTAGGTAGCATTCATATAGAAGTTTATATGCATATGTGCATATGCTTATTTACAGCTTAGTGCTGTACACTATGACAGGTGGATGCAGGTGCGATTGCCGCTACATGATGCGATGGTAGTATACCAACTACTGCAGTAGGGCCCACATCAGAATAACTTAACCCACTTTCCCATTAGGTGATTCAAGCAGTGTGGTGGTGGGATGAATTTTGGTGACCTTTTATCACCTTAGAGGTAAGATGAGTGAGACGGGATGCATTGGCTTTCTATTGAATGGCTATGCTTTGATTGAACCACCATCCTTACAAGGCAGATTCAGATGTATGTATTGTTTCTACGACTGGGGAGACAGGAAACAATGGAGTATATTTTCGCTTTCGAGTATATTTATCTATGCATTTTCAAAATTATGTGTATGCATATGTACATATATATTATAAACACTTTTTAGTTCTGTAATACACAGTTACATACACTCTTGCCGCTTGGTAATAAATTTTACATCTCTTATACAACATTTTTTAGCATGGCATTCTCATTATCCCGGCACTAATTAGCTTCTTATTTAAAAAGAAAAGAAAAAATAAAATATCTTAGGCGAGTTTTTCACTAGATAATTTCACTAAATAATTGCACAGCCTCTGCTTTTGTTTATGAACAGGTGATATTTTTTTAAACAATAACAAATTATGCATTATTATTGCACTATTCAAGCCGACTTTCATATTTTCATGATTAGTACATTTAGCATATGTATTTTTTTTATTATTTATTTGCTTAATATTTTTCCTTCTGCTAATGAATTACATAAGATTTTATATTTATTTAAATACCACTATTTTTAGGACCTGAGTATGAGAGAGAGAGAGGAGAGAGAGAGAGAGAGAGAGAGAGAGAGAGAGAGAGAGAGAGAGAGAGAGAGAGAGAGAGAGAGAGAGAGAGAGTTATTTAATCTGGATTAATGATTTGTTGTTGTTGTAATAATAATAATAATAATGATATTAATAATAATAATAATAATAATAATAATAATAATAATAATAATAATAATAATAATAATAATAATAATAATAATAATAACAATAAAAATAATAATAATAATAATAATAATAATGATAATAATAATAATAATAATAATAATAATAATAATAATAATAATAATAATAATAATAATAATAATAATAAAAATAATATTAAGAAAATGATAAGAATAATAGTAATAATAATGATAATAATAACAATGATAATAGCAACAATAATAATAATAATAATAATAATAATAATAATAATAATAATAATAATAATAATAATAATAATAATGATAACAATAATAATAATAATAATAACTAATAATAATAATAATAATAATAATAATAATAATAATAATAATAATGTCGTAAGGCCTCTCACATAGACGCCAAGAGCCACTAGAGGGCAGAGTGTGCACTCGAAAACCCAACAAAGAGGAGAGCATACCCAGAGAACGTCGTTAGTTAGGAGATAGACCTTGCCGGGGGCAGAACTATGCCGATCATATATAGAAGTCTCCCCCTAAGGAGGAGGGAAATGGGAACTGTGTTAGTGGGGAACTGTGGCTTGTAGGAACTGTAGTAATGGGAGCTTTGAGGAATAGAGGAATCATGTACCTTATGAATAAATTAAGTATGAAGAAAAGACATAGCTGTTATCACCTCGCATGCTGTAGCTCTGGCCTGGAAAGAAAAACGACGATACGACATTTGGTGGCAGCCTCAGGATGATGCCACGCCTAAACTTTAATAGAAGAGACTGTTGCGACAAAAAAAAAAAGTAATATTAATGCACCTCTGGAAGATATTTCCGAGGTAGAAAAGAATCGTCGAATGAAGAAACTTTTAGACACTTACAAGCAAGCGACGCCAAGAGAGAAGCCTCAGGCTCCGGCAATGCTCACAGTATCGAGAAACCAGAGCCGTTCACCCCTCTCTCCCGTCCCTGTATAGGCAAGGTCCCCCGCAGTAAGAACTGTCCCAGGCATTTTGACTCAGAAGAAACTCTACTGAAAGTTTGTTCACGAGGACTGAGACACATCAGCTGGAGGAAAGATTCAGCACCCTCATTGTATATCACCGTGCGCCGCACGGTGAATGTGGTTCTGAGACTCAGCGCCCCTACCAGGAGTTATTTGTTGCTGGATCCGACTAAGAAGATGGTGAATCGCCAATTTTATGAGACATATGGAAGATATCGGCAAGATAATTAGAGAGCTCAGAAGAAAGAAAATCCCCCTCCTCCAGTGCTTTTGACCGTGAAGTTCATCAAGCAGCACCCTAAAATAGCTAAGTACTTGTAATTTGTATCCAGTGAGCAATGGAACTAATATTAAAAGAAATTGATGTCGGTGGATTCCGCCATTTTACTTGTAGTGATGCTTTGACTCAGCCACCCCGCCTATAAAAGGGAATATGGCTTTAGTAAATTAATGAAAGTAGACTTTCTGTACCCATTACTAACATGGATAATTTGTAATAATAGCTATAAGCAGTAATAAACTCCATTTTTTTTTTATTTGAACGATATAGCGAGTAATTGCATTTGGAGGGTGTTCCATATATATTTATTTTTGCCAAAGTTACTTATTAAACAGGCAAAGGTATAGGTTTTAATTGAAAAAGATTTGATGTACATGTGAAATTATTTTTATATTATTTTTTTAAAGCGAAAGTGACAGTGGTTAGAATAAAATATTAGTAGTAGAGGATTTATATACTCCAAAATGCGCATAAGAATTATAGTGAGAAATATATTTGAGTCTGCTTTTAAAGCTTTTCGGTTATCACGTGTGATTTCCAAGACAGTAATGCTGGAATGACTGACCCATTTCTCAACTTAGTACTTATAAAGTAATAGAAATTGTAGTGATTTTCTATATTAAAAAAAATGTCTGACATATCCTTTGAAGAATAAGAATATTATATGTTATTTACAATTTTTACTGTTTGATATAACGAGTTTAATTTTTGTTCATTTAGATGTTTTGCAGGCGTGAAAAGAGAGTGGAGTAACTTGTGCCGTGATAGGGGGGTTTGGGTGTCGCCCTAATGCACCGTAGTTGGGAGTATTGGGAAGACCTAGGACTGGTGATGCAACCGAGCATCATCCATCCCAGACGTCATCGGCTTCAGGCAGCGTTCAGCACCAAGTGGTAAAGGAAGCACCTGTGACAAGTGTGGCTGGTGCACTGGGTGGCGCGGATTAGGAGATGACCAGGATCGGTGGTGTGGGAGTGGGGGGCACAGGAGTGGGGGGCGGGAAAGCGATATGTCGTCACCCGCACCCCTCCCTGCCGAGTCACCTGCCACAGGCACTGTAACACGCTCTCACCCAAAACCAACAAATGGCCGGAAGAACCCGGCAAGATTTGGAAGAAATAAGTGGTAACTTGTGAGTCAGTAAATGTAAAAGTTTTGTAAATTATTTATTCATCATGGCTCTAAATAGATACCTTCCATACTATTCCATTAGTAACAATGAACTTATAAGGCTAACAAACAACGACAAAGTACTTCCAAATTACTTATGTATCAATGAGCTTGATAAGATGATATTTAACCCACTTGATCTAGAAAATTAAATAGATTTGTTTTTGAATACTATGAGAAACGCAACAAACACTTTTTCAAATTATATATACTTAAATGAACTTTATTCAATTCTAAATAAGGCTAATGCATTTTCAGTTTTGTATATGAACCTTAGAAGTCTTGCAAATAATCTACAAATATTTGTTGATTAATGTTTAATGAAAAATAATATATGTTAAATAAATGTTTTTTTTCGGAGAATAGGCTGGATAATGATATTGAATCATTGTATAATATAACAGGTTATAATATGTACACTTAGAACAGAGACAGGAAAGGTGGAGGAGTATGTATGTATGTACGTAGCATATAAGTATAGCTAGTGTGTTATAAAGGAGCGCAGTATGATGGAACGATTCACTGAATGTGTTAGTGTACAGGTATATAATGGTAAGGAAAATTGCTTCTTCGCACATGTATATAGACCACCGAAGGGGAACATGCCTGAATTTCATGGAGCTTTACTGACGGTATTTGATTTTGCAGCAAGAAAAAAGTACAAGACTATTTATTTATTAGGTGATTAGAACTTAGATTTGTTTAAAACAAATGACCAAAGAGTAAATGATTTTATAAACATAATGTATTCACTTGGCTGCTTTCCACTAACTACTAAACCTATGAGAGTAACTGAAAATAGTGCATCACTTATCGATCATATCTGGATAACAAATCTTGAAGACAACATAAGTAATTACATAGTGTACACCGACATAATAGATCATTTTGCTGGAAGAAATGATCTGTTTAAAAAAGATCATAAATTTGATGCTTATGCAGAAAAAAGACATTACTCTGATGATGACATAGCTAAATTCACCAGAGATATATCACATGAAAAAATGGCAACATATCATAGACCTAAATAACGCAAATGAAGCTTTTAATAAATTTCACCGTACATTTAGAGATGAATTTCTACACTGCTTTCCTCTAAGAAAATTGACTGTAAATGATAAAAGCAACAGATGCCCACATATAACTGCAGGATTAAAAAATAGTATCAACGAAAAACACCAACTAGAAAGGCTTGCATCAAAATGGCCTTTGTCTTTTGGAATGAGATATAAAACTTACAGGAAAAAACTAGTAACACTACTTCGAGCTGCAAAAAATGGATATTTTCAGGAAAAGCTTAAGAAGGAACAAAGAAACAGCAAATCCACCTGGAATACAATAAACAGCCTAATGGGACGAAAACAATTTAATCAACCAAAGGAAATCAAATTAAAAAATTACAGTGACCACACTGCTAATATCTTTAATAATCATTTCTTAACTATAGCACAACGAACACAGGAACAACAAAATGTGCAACAAAATTCACACTGCGAGTTTCTTAATAATCCACCAGACTTTTCGTTTTGCTTGTATCCTGTATCAAGTGAGGAAGTCACTAAATATATAAAAACCTTTAAACCAAATACAGCATCGGGATATGATGAAATTCCATCAAAACTACTCCAAGTCACTGCATATTACATTGAAGCCCCACTTACCCACATAATCAATTTATGTTTTCAGTAAGGATGTTTTCCAGACAAACTAAAATGTGCTAAAGTTATACCTATATTTAAGTCAGGCAATGAAGATGATGAAAATAATTATAGACCTATATCAATTTTGCCATCCTTAAGTAAAGTATTTGATAAAGCGATTGTTCACAGACAAAGAATTCCTTGAAAAGTTCAACCTATTATCTGAATATCAATGCAGTTTCCGTAATAATAAGACCACTGAAAAAGCAATTATGAACTTTACAAGTGATGTTTATTAAAATTTGGAAAATAAATACTTTGTTGCAGGGGTTTTCCTAGACTTGTCCAAAGCATTTGACTCATTAGACCATGATATACTAATAGAAAAACTAAATTGTTTGTGTATTAGGGGAACACCATTACAGTTATTTAAGAACTGCTTGAAAAATAGAAAACAAGCCCTATATTGAAAGGGGAAAGCATCTTTGTTGCAAACTATTGTGAGGGGAGTACCACAGGGATCAATACTGGGCCCACTGTTATTTTTAGTTTATGTAAATGATATTTCCAATGCCAGTAATAAATTCAAATATATTCTTTATGCACATGACACCAACCTTCTCTTGCATGATAGTAACCTTGACCACCTCCATTCTGTTTTAAATAGTGAACGAGAAAAAAATAACAACTGGGTCTCTAAATTAAAGCTAAATGTTTCCAAAAACTGACTGTATCTTATTTCAAAATAGATCTGTAGCACACAATGTTGGTCAAGTTAATATGAAAGGGTATGAAGTTAAAAGAGTTGCTTGTAAGAAATTTTTGGGAGTTATTATTGATGAAAATTTCAATCTATCTGCTCAAACTGTCGAAGACGTGTGGAATTTTGTATAAAATTCGCCATAACATAACAAATGAGGCCTCAAAAAGCATATACTATTCCTTGTGTTATCCTCTTATTATATACTGTTTGTCCTTCTGGGGTTGTACTTGGCCGTCAACTGCAAGAGATGTATTTGTAACTCAGAAAAAAATTATCAGAAGTATTACATATAGGGAAAAATATGACTCAACTTCTTTATTCAAGGAGCTAAACTTGCTTAAATTTAATTACTTAATACAATATTTCTGTCTTATTATTATACATAACGATGTTAATGATAACAATCATAACAGAAGATTATTTAGATTTATTCAACACAACCATGAAACCAGAGGTAACAATATAAATTTGATATGTCCACAGCCGAGAACAACCTTGTACAAATTTTCTAATCACTGTTTTGGCCCTAAAATGTTTGAATGCATTACCAGAAGATTTAAAAACAATAACTACCATAACTTTATTTAAAAAGAAACTCAAACAGCATTTATTTACTAAGCAAATTCAAGCAACTGTTGAATAATAATCAGTTCAGTATTGGTGCATCATTATGTCCAGATTAAGGTCAGGCTAATGTTTTGTTCTAATACAAGATAAGTATGAGATTGCTATATTGGAGCTTTTGTTAACTATTGCCGTCATACTTTAAATTATGTGAAATGTATATTAAACTGCCTGCCAAGGAGCTCTTGCTCAGCAGGCTAGCGCCTCTGAATATAAAGTACGTATTTATTCCAGTGTATATTCTATCACTTGGCAATAAAATCTATACTATCTAAATCTATGCGATCCCCGGGCCGACCGCAGCTTTACACACACTCCTCCATAGTGACGGGGAAAGAAATCAGCGCTGTAAACAGATCTCTGAGGGGAAATGCTTGGAGAGTGTGAATTGAGAGTCTGAATGAGTGTGAGAGAGAACGAGTGTGACTGACCGGGGATGTAATGGGAGGAATGCTCTCATGGGTAGAGTTGTGAAAAGTCCGTTAGGACGCAGGATGGGGATAGGATCTGGGAGGACTCTTCCCCTGCATCACCTTGTCTTAATCCGAGCCATATGATCGTAGTTTGAATGGAGGGTGCATAGCCGTTGAGATATCTATTCAGAGATATGTTCGACAACGTTATTTTTCCACCTGCACAGCTATGGCCGAGATGAAGATTTTTTCATTTTTTTATGTCCCCTACTTCACCAACGAGATTATTATTCGATTTTCGAAATTTCCGAGCAAGATATTAAGTGATAAAGGACGCGAATCTCTGAATAATTCTTTATTTTTCGTTCTACCTGCAGTATGCACATTAACTGTCGGAAAGAATATGCCAGATAGATAGAATAAAACTTTGAAGTTTTAGCCATGATAATGTTTGTCACCATTATTTCAACTTGGTCGTGAAGAAGGGAGTGTAAACTCACAAGAAAGGACAACAAGAA
>JAXCGZ010005035.1:0-5000 GCA_037179515.1 Halocaridina rubra
ACCAATCTTCGTATAACATTTTAATACATAAGAACATAAGAATAGAGGACACTGCAACATGCCTACTGGCACTTGATAAGGAGAAGACAGTGGTAATCTCAGGCATAAGCGAGTCCCAGGAGCCAACATGGCAGGGGAGACTTGAAGAAAATAAAGCTAGGGTTGTATACCTGATAAGAAAGCTTGGAGTAGTATGTGGTCCTGAGGATATTGTAAACATACACCAACTAGGTAAATATTCGAGGGAAGGAAAGCCGAGACCAACAAAAGTAACCTTTGAGAGAGGGGAAACATGTAGGGAAATATTGTTGAGAAAAAAAAGTCTAAAAGACCTTCAAGAATTCAAACAAGTGTTCATTAGATGATACAGAACACAGGAAGAGATGGGAAAGATCAAAAACTTGTTGCGAGAGGCAAGAAGGTTAAATGATGAAAGAAATGAAGAAGAGAAGAAAAATTTTCATTACAGAGTTCTTCCAGACAAAGGGGAGATAAAGAAGATAATGACAGAAGATCAGGGGATGGGGCCTCATTAAGATTGTTATACACAAATGCTGATGGATTAGCTGGTAAGGCAGTAGAATTAAAAGATAGGATTCACAACAGTAAGGCAGATATAGTAGCAATTACAGAGACTAAGTTGAGTGAGGACATAAACAGTGTCACAGTTTTTCCTAAGGGCTTCAGAATACTAAGGGTTGAAAGATCTGAGAGGACTGGTGGAGGGATAGCACTGCTCATAAGTGAAAGGATTCAAGTCGAAGAAATAAACTTGGCTATAGAAAGTGAGTTCAAGGAATTTCTTGTTGCTCACATAAATACTGGGTAAGATAGTATTATAATAACTGTTGTATACAACCCACCAAGGAACCAAAATAGGCTTGAAGTTTATGAGGAAAGTCATATAGGTACTATTGAAGTCATAGACTCAGTTGTTAACATGGCACGGGAAAAAAATGTAGGATTTTGATTATGGGAGACTTTAATCATAAAGAGATAGATTGGATAAATCTTGACCCACACAGTGGTGAGGACTCCTTTGGGGCAAGATTCCTAGATTGCGTACAAGGGAATTTCCTACACCAACATGTAATGGAACCAACAAGGGCCAGGGGTGGGGATGAGCCATCACTACTTGATCTAGTGTTCACAGATAATGTGTTGGATATTGAAAAAATTGAGTATGAACCACCAATTGGAAAGAGTGACCACTGTGTGTTGTTGATGGAGTATATCATTGAAGATATTCTTCCTGAGAGTAGAGGCACTGAGGACATGAGGAGGAATTATCCAAAAGGAGATTACATCAAAATGAATGAATTTTTTGCAGTTATTGACTGGAGAACCTTATTTTACAACAAATCTGTACAAGAAATGTATGACATCTTTTGTGAGAAATATGGGAAGATAGTAGATTGCTGCATACCTGTCACCAAAGTAGGTGTAATTCATGCCAGAGAGAAATGGTTCGATAATGGGTGTAAAAGAGCTAAGGAGTGGAGAGACAAATGCTGGAAAAGGTATAGGAGGAGAAAAAACATAAATGCCTGGCAAACCTACAAAAGAGCAAGAAATGACTACCTAAGTAAAAGGAGAGAGGCAGAGAGAGACTATGAGAGGGACATCACCAGGAAGGCTAAAGAAAATCCCAAGCTTTTCCACAGCTTTATCAGAGGAAAACTGAAGGTAAAAGAACAGGTTTTAAAGCTAAAGAGAGAGGATGGAAGCATCACTGAGATGGATGAAGAGATCTGCAAAGAATTGAACAAGGAGTTTCAGTCAGTATTTACAGTAGAAAATACCCCACCCCCTCAGATTGCAGTGATAGAAGCTCAAGGGCCGGTATTAGAGAACATCAGCCTTACAGCCACAGAGGTATGCAAAGCGCTGATGGATTTAGATGTTCATAAAGCTACAGGTCCTGATGACATATCCCCTCATGTGCTTAAAAAATGCGCAAACACAATATCAGTGGCACTAAGTATCATATTTAAGGAGTCACTGGAGTCGGGGGAGATTCCAAGATGCTGGAAACAAGCAAATGTGATACCTATCTTCAAAAAGGGAAGGAGGAATACGGCTCTGAACTACAGACCAGTTTCCTTGACCAGCATAGTTTGCAAAGTTATGGAGAAACTACTAAGGAAACATATCTCTCTTCACTTGGAATCCTTCAACTTTTTGTCAGTGAGGCAACATGGCTTCAGAGAAGGTAGATCAACAGTAACAAACTTATTAGAATTTTATGATGAGGTAAGCCAAATCTTACAGGAAAGAGAGGGCTGGGCAGATTGCATATTCCTAGGCTTCCAGAAAGCGTTTGACACTGTTCCACATGGGAGACTTATTAGGAAGCTGCAATCAATGGCTAGAATAGGTGGAAATGTTTTGGAATGGATAAAAACTTACTTAGAAGGAAGGGAACAGAGGGTTAGAGTAAGACACTCAGTGTCTGAATGGAGAAGAGTTAGTAGTGGAGTTCCACAGGGTTCAGTTTTAGGGCCACTTTTGTTCCTTGTATATGTAAATGACCTACCAGAGTCTGTAAATTCATTCATGAATATGTTTGCAGATGATGCAAAGATTGTGAAGAAAGTAAAAAACGAGAACAATGGTAGAGCTTCAGGAGGATCTAAATAATCTGCATGAGTGGTCAGAAAAGTGGCTAATGAAATTCAATACTTCAAAATGTAAGGTAATGAGAATGGGTACAAGTGCAAGAAGGCCCAAGCTTGACTACTCGGTGGCTGGAGTACAACTTCTAGAGACAGAAAATGAGAGAGATCTAGGAGTAAACATACTGGCAGATTTGTCTCCAGAAATACATATAAATGGCGTAGTAAGGGCAGCATATGCATTCTTATCAAATGTAAGGGTAGCCTTCAGGCACATGGACAAGGAAATGTTCAGAAATATTTATGTAACCTATGTGAGGCCAAAACTCGAATATGCAGCCCCCTTTTGGAATCCGCACTTGAAAAAGCACACAGCTAAGCTTGAAAAAGTTCAAAGACATGCCACGAAACTGGTGCCAGAAATACGCAATCTCAGTTATGATGAGAGGCTGAGGGAATTAGACTTACCATCACTCGAAGCTAGAAGAGTGAGGGGGGATATGGTTACAGGTTTTAAATTCCTTCATGGTTATGATAGAGTGGATAGGGATCGATATTTAGGTAATTAGGTAATCACACACTCATATATATATATATATATATATATATATATATATATATATATATATATATATATATATATATATATATATATATATATATATATATATATATATATATATATATATATATATATATATATATGCGCTCACATACACACACACACACACACACACACACACACATACATATATATATATATATATATATATATATATATATATATATATATATATATATATATATATATATATATATATATATATATATATATATATATATATATATATATATATATATATATATATATATATATATATATATATATGTGTGTGTGTGTGTGTGTGTGTGTGTGTGTGTGTGTGTGATTACCTAATTGTGATTACCTAATTGTGTTTACGGGAAAGAGCCCAAAGCTCGTATCTTCCCGTCTCCTCATCGGTTCCATTTTAGACTTAGTGATACTTATCGTACCTGTCCTTAAAACTATGGATTGAGATAGCATTAACTACCTCCTCGCTTAGCCAATTCCAATTATCAACTACTCTTACACTGAAAAAGTATTTCCTTACATCCTGCAAAGAAGTTTTCTTACGAAGCTTCAAACTATGACCTCTAGTTCAAGAGCCAGCCATATCGAAATATCGATCCCTATCCACTCTATCATAACCATGAAGGAATTTAAAGACTGTCACCATATCCCCCCTTACTCTTCTAGCTTCGAGTGATGGCAAGTCTAATTCCCTCAGTCTCTCATCATAGCCGAGATTGCGTATTTCTGGCACCAGTTTCGTGGCATGTCTTTGAACTTTTTCAAGCTTAGCTATGTGCTTTTTCAAGTGCGGATTCCAAAAGGGGGCTGCATATTCGAGTTTTGGCCTCACATAGGTTACATAAATATTTCTGAACATTTCCTTGTCCATGTGCCTGAAGGCTACCCTTACATTTGATAAGAATGCATATGCTGCCCTTACTACGCCATTTATATGTATTTCTGGAGACAAATCTGCCAGTATGTTTACTCCTAGATCTCTCTCATTTTCTGTCTCTTGAAGTTGTACTCCAGCCACCGAGTAGTCAAGCTTGGGCCTTCTTGCACTTGTACCCATTCTCTTTACCTTACATTTTGAGGTATTGAATTTCATTAGCCACTTTTCTGACCACTCATGCAGATTATTTAGATCCTCCTGAAGTTCTCTACCATTGTTCTCGTTTTTACTTTCTTCACAATCTTTGCATCATCTGCAAACATATTCATGAATGAATTTACAGACTCTGGTAGGTCATTTACATATACAAGGAACAAAAGTGGCCCTAAAACTGAACCCTGTGGAACTCCACTACTAACTCTTCTCCATTCAGACACTGAGTGTCTTACTCTAACCCTCTGTTCCCTTCCTTCTAAGTAAGTTTTTATCCATTCCAAGACATTTCCACCTATTCTAGCCATTGATTGCAGCTTCCTAATAAGTCTCCCATGTGGAACAGTGTCGAACGCTTTCTGGAAGTCTAGGAATATGCAATCTGCCCAGCCCTCTCTTTCCTGTAAGATTTGGCTTACCTCATCATAAAATTCTAATAAGTTTGTTACTGTTAATCTACCTTCTCTGAAGCCATGTTGCCTCACTGACAAAAAGTTGAAGGATTCCAAGTGAAGAGAGATATGTTTCCTTAGTAGTTTCTCCATAACTTTGCAAACTATGCTGGTCAAGGAAACTGGTCTGTAGTTCAGAGCCGTATCCCTCCTTCCCTTTTTGAAGATAGGTATCACATTTGCTTGTTTCCAGCATCTTGGAATCTCCCCCGACTCCAGTGACTCCTTAA
>JAXCGZ010005035.1:10000-21850 GCA_037179515.1 Halocaridina rubra
TAAAACACAGAAATAAAATTCTTCAACTCTGCTCTCTTATAATAGACACTGGAAAATTATATAATGTGCTATAAATAGCAATGTAAGAAATGAATTCATCACATTGCTTTCAGACAAAGGGAAAAAATAGGAAGATAGGTTTTGCTAGACCAAGTCTCCCTTTCCCTATCGCTATAAGTAACCTCCTACGACACATAGGGAATACTAGAGTATAATGCAAGTTTATTTAAGGAAACACAATCTGATCAACTGAAAAATCCCCCCCCCCAGAGCACCCAACTGAGCCTCTCCCCTAAGATTAAGTGAAGAATCTCCCTCCCCCCAGAATGCCGGGCATAATAATTTAAAAGAGAAACTAGAGATGGGGAGTGTTGTGACATGTCAGATGGGAAGGGTTGAAGGGATGTGTTAGGTTAGGTTAGGTTTGGTTAGGTTAGGTCTCTCTGTTTATCTACCTTGGAATATATGGATGAATGGATGGATGGATGGATGTATGGATGGATGGATGGATGAATTTCAATCACGAAATAAAGACCTAACCCATCCAAATCTAATCTAACCAAACCTAAACAGACAGATAGATAAACAGACAGACAGTACTGAAGAATCTCCCCCCTAAATCAGAACTGAAGAATCTCACCCCTGGGTGGGTCTGGAGGGAGATTCTTCAGTTGATCCAAATAAACATCACGGCCTTTTTCGTACATAATGAGTGAAATGAATATCTCACTCTACGTTTGATGATTAAATATATTTTATCAGTATGTAAATTATATTTAGGTAATTAATTACACTGAATAAATCTGAGTCTTCTTCATAACTAACAAATCAAAACACTAACAAGAAATATTATATTTTCACACACAAAGATCGAAATTTCCCTTGTAAGGGGGGTGACCGAGCCAAAGAAAATGCAATCACCACAAGCAAAATACACCTCAATCCTTCCTCTTTAGCTCCATGGGGATAAAGAGTTGCCACAGTCCCCTCCCCACCATCATGCTTGGGTCATCCACAGGGCATGTGGCAAAATATCTTCTGACGTGAAGCACCACAGCTCTTTAACCCTAACTACATGGAATATTTTACATATATTAAATCCAGCCTTCATGAACTAAAGATTTGTCTTACTAACAATCATTATTATAGCATAATCTCGCATGTAGACATAAAAATAATAAGATCCATTACCAATATTTACATTATTAACCCCACATTTGATGAAACACAAAAAAAATACTTAATGAACAATGCAAATCCCTCTGGAATGAGGCATATATATGATTTGCATGATCTAGAATAAATAGCTTTGTGTACATTTGGATTTGGAAATGAGTTCATTATGCAAGAAAGGGAAAGCTAATTTCAAGTTAATTTTTAATGTCATTATGGATAGCAAATGATATGTGGGATAAAGGGATTAAGGGAACAGGATGCTTGAGACAGAGTGGAAAAGGCTAGCAATAAACAGCGACCCTGTAGAACTAGGTTAAAACTGGAGAAATAAAAATTGTATTTATAAAGTGTAGAATTCATTGTATCCTATTTTGCTGCAGTTGTTATTGCCTAAGCTGCTGGTCTGATCAGCCCCCAGTCACAAAGTAAGGCCACTGCCAATCCCGGACTTTTCCACAGAGCTCAGGAAGGGTATTTTATGTAGTTTGCAGCTATGTCTTCCGCGATGTGTTTGAACCTATGCGGCAGCGTCTTAAATTCTTGATAGGCTACATTGACGGAGTCATCCAGCCTCTTCTGATAGCTTAAAAGGGCTGGGTGGTACCCATATCGCAGCCTGGCATGTATGGTGTTAATATCTGTCTGCTTCTGCTCTTTAGTTCATTGAATTTGTATAAATTTTAAGGCATTAACCCCTTCACAGATTAAGTTTTTAGAACATTGAATCTCAAAATATCCTCTGAAAGAAGTGGACAGAGTACATTGTATTTAATTTTTAAAAGTGAAATATAGGATGTCATATCATTTGAAACGAATTGATAGAGAGTAAGTTTTTAAGAGGAAAAAAAATGACAGAGATAAACTGTTCTGAACTGGAACCATCCTTTTTGGTTTCGATGTCTAAAAATGAGACGCAGAGATTAAGGAGTGAAATTGCCATATGTACATAAGAACAATGCAGTATATATTGTACTATTAGACTGAAATAATACTACGTATATTTGGGTGGTTATGTAAAGCAGTTTTTTATTATTACATAGGAGTAAAAGGTTCAGTGCATCGCTTCAGGTGTCGTAACTAGTCCCCATTCAAATTTAGGTGAACATAAACATGTTGGAGTTATAAGGGGGATTAAACTTGGATTCCCTTCCTAGCATCCCTCATTGGGATCGAACCGCATCAGTAGCTCCCCGACTCATACACTCTACCACCGAGTAAAAAGGGGGGGATAGCACAGTGCTTAGAGCGTTCAACTCGGCAAGTAACAAACCTTTGTTTGATTAAACGTGAGTATGTAGGAAGGAAATCCATCTTTAACCTCCAGCTCCAACCTGTCTTTATGCACTCCCATTCGAATGGGGATTCATAGACAAAATGCCAAAATAAAAGCAAATATAGCCAGTGTTGAAAGGTGCTATGTAATTTTTCCAATTATGCTAGATTTAGTATTTGATACTAGTGTTATAGTTTATAATTATATTTTATATAGCCCAATATGAGAAATGATATTATTTTATTAGTATTTATCAACTGAGTACAATTAATTTTTAAGTCCATCAATGGGTGTTCATGGTTAAGCTGGAATTTTTAATCAAAACTTACGATGAAGTTTTGTTGTTATTGTGAATACCGGGTAGTTCAATTTGTATATTTAACTACAAAGCACAATCAATTTTAAATTTCTACACTGAATTTTTATTGTTCAGTTTGTATTTTAACTACTAAGTGCGAAGAATTTTAAATTTCTACACAGAATTTTATAGTTCCGTTTTTAATTTCAACTACAAAGTACAATAAATTTTTTAGTGCTACATTGAATGTTTAGAAATTAATTTATTTTTTGAAGTCATAATTAGTTCTTTAGGTAAGCAAAGAACTTTTTTTTTTATTAGTATTTGTTAAATACTCAATCTTTTCATTGAACTTTGTGACCTGAAGGTTTATTTTTAGTCAATAGTTTTGTCTGATATATTTAAAGTTTATTTTATATTTAGCTATATATTCATTTCAGAACTTAAATTCTTTTAATTATTTCACCCATCAAGTTGTAGTAAGAAAATTACTTTTAAATATACTGGTAATTTTAACATATTAAAAATTTTAGTACACAAACAAATTCTATAGTGGAGATGACCAAAATTCAGTGTTTTTGTAAATATGCATACATACACTTGCTGTAATCTCCTTAGAGGGTGGCCCAGTCAAAGCACACACAAATTTGCCTCCTGAATAATGTTCTCTAACTCAGCCACCCCTATACAAAGGAAACTGCAGCTATTGTACATGTATGTAACGTACGTGTACCTACATATGTATGGTGTAAATGTGCCTTGATGAAGAAATGCAACAAACAATGCAAATAGAGTAAGATGTGTAAGCTGACCTATCAAAAAACTAATAAGAAAAACCTGTGTTGTGTCACAATCATTCCCCAATCAAAAAGGGGTGGACACGTGTGAGCCTGGGGATTAAGGTTGGCTGCCCTTCCCCAAGACCGAGCGCTGGCACTGACCCCCCATCAGTCTCTTTTTGACTCGTGTCCACTTCTGCTGGGCTACTGTGGGTCCCCTGAAAATTCTTTTAATAGATGTGATAAATTAAGTAATTATGAACGTTTTTTTGAGAAGTCGGTGATTAATTTTGAAATAGGATAGTTTGTAACTCTTTCGCGAGAGATCAGAATTTGTCATTCACTGTTTTCATCATTTTACCTTTTGTAAGTGTGCACGGTTTTGTGTGTCAGAGTTAATTCCCATTCGAATGGGGGGGATACATATATGTTGGAGCTACCATGGCCTTATGTAAATAATCACCAGAATAGACCCGCATCACTTACTTTGGTGGAATTCTACTCATAATGCACAACTTAGCCCTATGGACAATTCATGTACTTGTAGCAGAGATTAAGAACTGTTTTAAGTGTGGTTCTCCACATTCTTTTAAACAAATTGAGGTGTTTGTCTTCGAACATCCACAGCCAAAAGTATGTTTTTATCTAGCTTTTACACATCTACATCTTGAAAGCGTAGAAAAATACATATTAAATATGTGTTATATATTAAAATTGCTTATTTCGTATAATATGTTTACTTATCTATATACAATATAGGATTTAATGCAATAAATACATTAGATTGACCCACTGATTTGACAGTATCATATATATATAATATATATATATATATATATATATATATATATATATATATATATATATATATATATATATATATATATATATATATATATATATATATATATATATATATATATATATATATATATATATATTACATTCATACATACACATATATATTACATACATACATACACACAATATATTGCATAACCAGCAGGAAGTTGTTTAGCCAGAAGATGGTCCACTCTTGTCCTCCACTGAGGCCTCTGGAGAAGACGCTTTTTGTAAGTCTTCATGTTTCTTCTTAGAATACATATTGAAATCCAATCTGCAATTGCAGATAAAACATATTAATTATTTCTATTAAAATAAACTGAGATGGTCTGCGAATGTACTGAGGAGGGATGAAGGGGTATGTTGGGAGATGGATGTTGAGGATAGAGGTGCCAGGCAGGAGAAGGAGAGGTGGGTATAAGAAGGAATACTTTATTTTCTATATTGTAAAATTAAAGATTTGTATTAAACTCCATATGATACTTGAAATCCTTCAGTAAATAAAAACAAATAAATGCATATAAATACATAAATATAACATGAGCTGATGCTGACTTATGCAAGCAATAACAAACATTAATTACAATATAAAAATGTGTGCCAGGTCAAAGTAAAACACTATGTATGAGAGTGCTGGTGTTTACCGTTTTATATGTCTATTAATCCCCATTCAAATGTGAAAGGAAACAAAGAATGGAACTGGAGAATTAAGGATGGATGCCCTTACTAACGCTCCCAAGAGGGCTTAAATGTAGGTTAGTCATTTCCAGGGTTGAGCGCTCAAACCACTATGCTACTGCGGTCCCCTCAAAATCTTTTTAAGCTTAAGCTTTATAAAGGTCAAAATGCCCATCTGCTGTTCTCGTAAAATATATAAAGAACACATACATACATACATACATACATACATATGCAATAACTACAATCCCCCCTGTAAGGGGGTGGCAAAGTCAAAGCACACATTCACCAAAACCAAATATAACTCGATCACTCCTTTTAGCTCCTTGAGAATAAAGGATTGCTACAATCTCCCTCTCCCTACCCGCCTGCTTGGGTCAACCACATGGTAAGTGGTCAAGGATCTTCTGGGAGAAATATTCAAAATTATCCAATATAAATGCACTCACCAATAAATAACATTCCTCCCTATCAGCTTGCTTGGGTCACACACAGGGTAAGTGGTCAAGAATCTTGTGGAATAAATATTCAAAATTTTCCAATATAGATGGGACTCACCTATAATTTATATCCCTCTCTACCCACCAGCCTGGGTCATCCACAGAGTAAATAGACAAATATCATCTGGCAGAAATATTTAAATTTTCTAATTCAGCTGCAACTCCCCTATGCCATCCCTCCCTTACTGCCTGCTTAGGCCATCCACACAGTCATTGGAGAAGGATATTCTAGGAAAAATATTCAAAATTTTTCCGTACAGATGCGAATCACCTACAAATAACACCCCTCACTTGGAACACCCACTGGGAATGTGGTCAAGGATCTTCTTGGAGAAATATTCAAAATGACCTAAATTAGACTCACTCACTTGTAAAGAACACTGAAAAAAGGATCGTTAGGATTCTCGCAACTCAGTTCCTTGATTTTCTCCATGAACGTGTACATCATGCCAGAGAACTCAAGCTCTAATTTGGAGATCGTCTGCTCGAAGCTTTGGCTATCTTCATGGGAATTGGGTGCCGGTTCTGGGGATTCCTGTTTATAAAATTGTAAAATTTAAGAATAATTAAGATCACTATACACAAAAAAGATAACGATCCAGCCACTGAAGTGATTCCTAAATAAAAAAAAAAAAAAAATTTTACATTTTGGGGTGGCAATAGATTAAAGCTGGGGAATCATGCTGGCTACCCTTCCTAGCACCCCACAGTGGGCTCAAATGTGGGTCTATTGCTTCCCGAGTCAAGTGCTCTAACCACTACGCTACATCAGAAATGAATGTACAAATAATTACACTATATGCCAACCATAACAAAGCAGTTATCTGAATAAATAAAATTAATCTGCAACTGATATATTAGAAAAACCACTTTATCCAATACAAGTTACCAAAGAACTTTAAACTTAAGTTACTTTGCAATTTCAATGATGGACAAATATTTTGTCTGTATAGAGACAAAATTCATATCCCCCACTCTTTAGAGACAAAATTCATATCCCCCCTTATAAGAGGGGTGGATGAGTAAAAAACGTATATAAACAAAAATTAAAAAGATGTAGTTGAAATCTACAAGGGAATGATGCATTAAAAATCATATCTAGAAAACTTAAAAGAAGAGGCCTTGAATAACTAACATTGTACAAGAAACACACAAATTGCACAACGGTAATGAACTAAAGTAATAAGGTTTCATATAAATATCAATAAACCTAAAGCTTCAAATGGTACAACATTTAATTAGTGAAATAAGCATGTGCAAATTGAAGAGATAAGTGACTGACAATACTATTGAATTCGATACTACTTTAAACTGTGTACGTTCAAGGCAATTCAATTCAGTTTAGTAATCTCTCTCTCTGATTACTAATAAAATAAAAATAGAGTTATGTAATAAAGAAAAAAGGCTAAAATGTAGTCCTCTCTTCCCCAAGTTATTTGAAATTAACAATATGTTTTTTAATTATGAATCGATATATGGAAATACAGAGCATACATACAATCTCCACAAGCCATAAAGAGGGTGATAGAGTCAAAGCGCACACACATTTACCAGAGTCCAAACATACTTCGATCACTCCTCTTAGTTCCTTGGGGATAGAACTACCAACCATCAATTTTAACTGCTCCTCCCAGTGTCACCCCCCAAAAAATATCAATCAATTAATCAATACTTACCTCAATAAAGCTCGCAAAGCTGACACAGATACTGATCAGCTTGGATAGGATGCGGAGCAACTCAGGCGAAGTGAGCAAGCAGCCCTTCATAACGCTATATATGAAGTCAGTGTGTAAAACTAGCACCTCTTCCACGTTGTCAACCTGTAAAACGACGATAACTGTTTTCAGTTTATATATACAATGGCTGGAATTCCTCCTGTAAGGAGGTGGCCGAGCCAAAGAACGCACATTCTCCATACGCCAAAATACTTTGATCCCTCCTCTCAGCCGTTTGGGGATAAAAAGCTGCAACAAATCCCCACCCCATATCCCTGCACGAGTCATCCGCAGGTTAAGCAGGCAAATAGTTTTTGCCGGGAGTCTTATTAATGCAGACATATGTTTTGTACTATTAGATCATGTGAGTGTGGAAGCGACTATTTCAAGTTCAGTCCCACAACAGGGAATTAGGAAGGACATCCAGCCTTAATCCCCCTTATAGCTTCAATATGTCTGTGTCCACCCCCATTCAAATGGGGACTAATTGTGACATAAAAACGGTGCTCATGCGAGATGCTATAAAAGTACCATAGAACAACACTTGCCATTTGAATTTTGTTACAAAAAGTCTGCCAGTTGCTTTCGATAACATCAAACATCATGTAATACTCGATGTTCTGAATAAAATGAAGCATGCACTGCCTAAGACCAAAGGCCGAGCTACAAGTATGTGAAGCTGAAGGAGGGAAGCTCTTCATGACCTTGTCTCTTATCCATACCCTGGAAAAAAAAAAGACATTTTAAACAAGGAAGATCAATTTGAGAAGAAAAATGTATGTTGCAAGAGTAAGCTAAAACTACAGAGCTTCAACTGATATCTTTAGTGTAGAAATGACAGAAATAATTTGCAAACTTGCAAACTGGAAAATGTGCCAAGGTTCAGTTCCAAGCTGTAAATTTCTCAAAGCAATTTACTTCAACAAATTTAATGGTATTTATTATTTAATGGTATTTATTATTTACGGTATGATTTTTCAAGAACAATCTTGGAAAACATGGAATAAGAGTGGTATTGAAGTGGTTAAAAAACTTAATATGGGACCAAACAGCCTTAGACGAATTTGCCGTGGGGCATTTCGAAGGGGATCCAGCATCAATCCCCTATCTCCAACCTATATGAGGCCACCCCCATATTTAGGATTAAAAGTGATAAAAAAAAAAAAAATAAATAAAAAAAAAAAAAAAAATATATATATATATATATATATATATATATATATATATATATATATATATATATATATATATATATATATATATATATATATATATATATATATATATATATATATATATATATATATATATATATATATATATATATATATATATATATATATATATATATATATATATATATATATATATATATATATATATATATATATATATATATATATATATATATATATATATAAGTACAGTACAGAAGAAAGATATCTAACATGCAAGATATTTATCTTACCTGCAGAGTAACTTCTCCACATATTTACAGAAGAAAAGATACCTGAATATCATTTGGTAACATGCGATGTTTTTTGAATCGAGTACTAGGGACACGGGCCACGTGTCTCGATACCCGAGAGTAAATCCCTGAAGACCCGAAATTTGAAGTCGGTCTTCTTCAGTTTCATTGCTGCATAAGAGTAAAATATATACATTTGGAGTAAAACCAATTCAATACATAATTATTGTCATGATTTCAAATAATCTACCTCCTACCATCATGATTCAAACCTGGGACCTGTAGAACAAGAGTCCAAAGTTTGGTAGAAAAGGAAATGGTAAAAAGAGTTGCAAGACCAAACACAAATCTGAAAATAATCTGTTGAAAACAAACCTTAAGATTCTTTGCACTTGACCCATTAAGGTCGTGGGTTGCAAAGTGCAAATAATATCATCTTTGTAAATGTCGTTGTTCGCGGAAGAGTCTTCAAGAGCAAACTTGAACAGCATCTGCAAACATTTTGGTCTGACATCATCAATGTTTTTCTTCAGTTCTTCCTCGCACTTGCTTATCAGTTGCAGGATGAAATCGCCTTCGTCCAGCAGGAAGAATCGTTTGACAGACCTTTGATCAAATCATTAAGACATTATTTTATCTTACATAGTACAGCTCTTAATGCGGTTTACATATAATACATTTATATATATAATAGTTGAATGTGTTGAAGCACATTCACCGGAAGCCAAATAAGCTCAAACACTCCTCTCTGGCTTACCTTAGTCTCCCCATTAAGTTTTTCTCATCCATGAATAATTCGAACAGTTGTTTGGAGGCGAAATTGTAAGTCCTCTCGATGACCTCAGAATAAGAGGCATCTGTAGTGCTAAATATCGGCTTTTGTTCTTCTGGACTCCTTACTTCTTGACCTGCAGGTTTATTAATAGTTATATGTAGTAAACAGTGCTTAACTGTAATTTCAGGTCCTAATATTTGCCGTTTTATGTCACTGTTCATCCTCATTAAGGGGGTGGACGCAGACAGGTTCGAGCTGGGAACCCTTCCTAACACCAAACTGTGGGTTCAAACATGGGTATGTCACTTCTCTAGTCGAGAAGTAAGATAGGTGTGACAAGAATGGATAGAGACAAATATGGTGGCAAAGCAGAGAAGGGCTATGGAAAGATTGTCATCTGATAAGCTAGACCTAAGAGTGTTAAGATGGTTTGGACATAGGGAAAGAATGAAGAACAATTAGCAGAGAGATCAGTATATGCAAGGATACAAAATTCATTTGGGACAATGAGAGAACAAAACAAATTTGCTAAAATCTGAAAATTCACCAAGAAATATAAAATATATAAAAGAAGTCTTAGCATAATTTATTCCGACTTGAAGCCCTACAATACAGATTCTTTTGTTACAGTTGCAGCCTCCCTGCTAGCTTCACAAGGATATCATGTCTCATTTAAGCAAAAATATCTCCTATCTATAAGGTCTTACTAACTTAACTTGAATATGCCACAATGCAGCAGAGTGGTCAGAGCATTCCACTCGAGTTATAAATCTGTATTCAAACCCACTGCTGGACGTTAGGAATGACATCCAACCTTATTTCCACACCTCAAACTAGTCTGTGTCCACTCCCATTTGGACGGGGATTAATAGCGCCACCTAAAACAGCCAACACACAACAGTATGCAAAGAGTGCTTACAACCACATATGCCAACAAAACTTACACTCCCTGAAAGCTCTGTGGGAAAGCCCGAGATGGACAGTGGACTTCCTAAGGGACTCAGGGTTGTTCAGCCAAGCAGCTTAGGCAATAACAACAACAGTATGGAAGGGATTATCAAAGCACACCATAACTAACCTGACTGTCTTATAACATTAAGATATTTTCCCGTCCGAAGGATAACGTTTTCGTGCATCTTGAGAAATGTTGGGACGTTTTGAGGGATGATAGTGTACCTCTTTTCCCAATATTCGTCCGTGATGCCTGTTTTTGTGTCTACAACCATAAACTGAAATAAAAATTACTGTATTGCAATATTGCAACTGTATCTAGATACAAAAGCCATAATTCCCTTTAAATAGAGGTAGTGGAGTCAAAGCAAAAAATGTGGACCTTTTGGAAAGGAAAATACAGAGGGGATTCCTAGTACCACTGCTCAGCCCCATTAAAGGGGGGTTTACACGGTCAAACGGTTTGTCGAACGCGGTTCGACAGACAAGTGTTTGAAGTGATGTTCGTACGTTTAAACGGGGTATTTATTTGTCGAACATGTTTGTCGAACGTGTTCGACAACCAAATTGGCCGTTCACACGTTCGAACATCACTTCAAACACTTGTCTGTCAAACCGCATTCGTTGAACCGTTTGACCGTGTAAGCCCCCCTTTAGTTGGTCTTTATGACACTCAGGGAGTTATGGAGGGTGCATTATTGCCCCCCCCCCATGGGAAAACTATCCTTATTGTAAACGGAATGGCTTTATATATATATATATATATATATATATATATATATATATATATATATATATATATATATATATATATATATATATATATATATATAATATATATATATATATATATATATATATATATATATATATATATATATATATATATATATATATATATATATATATATATATATATATATATATATGAAGCAAAAAAAGGCCCATAAATAAAACACAAAAAGAAGCGAAGATGTACTATATATTACGACTGGACTCCAGTCCTCTTCAGGTACAAATGAATTGATAAATACAGAGCTGTGGATAAAGGTGGGGAGAGATGCTAGCTATGATTCCCAGGAGGATTCACGATGGGATTATCCCATCGTGAATCCTCCTGGGAATCATAGCTAGCATCTCTCCCCACCTTTATCCACAGCTCTGTATTTATCAATTCATTTGTACCTGAAGAGGACTGGAGTCCAGTCGTAATATATAGTACATCTTCGCTTCTTTTTGTGTTTTATTTATGGGCCTTTTTTTGCTTCATATTGTGCTGTGATATAACAGTTTATTTTGCATATATATATATATATATATATATATATATATATATATATATATATATATATATATATATATATATATATATATATATATATATATATATATAT
>JAXCGZ010005036.1:0-5000 GCA_037179515.1 Halocaridina rubra
TATATATATACGATGGAGCAACTAAAACAACAGATACGCTGTAAGCCAGACAGTGATAGAAAGTTTGTTAGTTACCGATCTGAGCTTAACTCTGGTCTTGATGTGGATAAGATATACAAAAAGAGTGTATATATTCCTGACTATTTAAGAGTATCTTTTACCAGATTGAGAAAATGTCTCACAACTTAAAGATAGATACAGGAAGGTGGAGTAGGTTACCCAGAGAGTACTAGAGTATGTAATTGTAATAATATTGTAGTACAAGCTGAATGTCACGTTTTGCTGAAGTGCCCTTTATCACAACATTTTCGTGAAGCTTATAATCAATTAGATTTTACTTCTTTGGATAATTTGCTGAATGAAGATTTTCATTTAGTAGATTTATGTAGATATGTTAATGAGGTTTTGAAATTATTTTCAGGATGTTGAATGTATTATTAAATATTGGTGTGTGAGGTAACTCGTATTAAGTTGAATATATTGTAATGTTTTTCTTAATGGACATATAAGTGGTGATATTTTTGGTATCTTCATGTTTTTGATTATTTATTTTTCTTGTATTTGCAATTATTTGTAATGTAAAAAAGATTTTTTTTTTAATTTTTATTTGTCAATAAACTACTTCTACTAGAGAGAAGCATCTCCCATCGAGGTGACAATTGTCATCTCCAGAAATTATTTTTCGATATAAGCTTCTTGAATTTCTGATTTTCGAGCTTTCGAAGGCCTCAAGTCTCCATCGCCGAACAGTTGAATAAACACGGATGAATGGAACTTTCTTGGAAAAAGACGATGGTTGGGAAGCTCCCCTTTCACATTGATATAGTATCTTTTTCCAAAAGTGGGTCTTCAACAACCAGATGAAGACTTATGTATGCTTTTATTGACTGTGGTTGAAGTCGGTTTTTTATATCTGTCCCAGAATGACAATGAAAATCTTTCTTCATATATTCCGAAGAATATACACACACTATATATTCTTCTAGGATATAAATAACTCTTGGAAGTTTATATGGATTATGATCAATACTTTTATGACTGTTACTGGTTTGAGACATAAGCATCGGGAGATGTTATGATACCATATTGTAAGTTTTATGAATGTCTGTCTCTGAGAAATAATATCGAATAACTTTATTGATGCTACACGGTTTATTTATGGAACACCTATCAAAATTTGCACACATAGGCTTCTGAATATTTGAAGAAAGACTTGTATCGTCATCCAGGAACTGAAATAAAAACACCGAATGCAACCACGGCCAACAAAGCACCTTTAAATTTAAAGGGTGACCTAGATATAAATGGTGAAAAATAACACTGCAATGACAAATGCAGTAAACCCAGTCATTATAATACCATTCCAGATGATATTAGATTATGCACTCATAACATGCCAACACTACAAGTACAATCCCCTCTGGGGGAGGGGGTAGAATGATTCCTCCGTGTTCTCCTGCATGTCGTAAAAGTCAACTACATATAGTGGAGCATGGGAACTGGGAATCCCATCCTCTGTATTTTTCTTCCTACTACGGTTAAGAAAATGCGGGGGGGGGGTATTCTGGCAGAAGAGATCCAGCCAGAACCCTAGTACTTGGGTCTCTGAATGTGTGTGGTTGTGGTGTAGGTGAAAGTAAGAGGGAGGAGATAGGAAGTATGCTTGTGGAGAGAATGATGAATGTGCTTGAACTGAGCGAAACATAGAAAAGGAAATGGCGAGGTGATATTAGGGAATGTGGTCAGTAGGGTGTCTGAAGTTGAGAGGGCAAGGAAGAGAGGGAGTGGCTCTGTTGATAAGTGAAGAGATAAGTGTGTAGTTGAATGGAAGGAAATATCATCTCCAATAATAGTGGCTACAATGAGAATTGAATGCAAGGTTTGGGCATTGTGAGTGCATATGGCCCTGGTGGTGAAAAAAAATGAGGAAGAAAAAGAAGAATTTTGTGTAAATTTGAATGAGCATGTGGAAGACTTGGGAATGAATGTTTGTGGTGTTAATGGGAGATTTCAATGCTAGAGTAGGGAATGAGCCAGTGGATGGCGTACACAGCTTGTGTGTGGGTGATTACTCATTGTCTGTTGATATCAGTTCTTTTTTTGCTATAAGACACACATAACCTGGAAAATGTTCAATGCAATACTCACTGAGACATGTCTATGTAGGTTCTTGAAGGAAACTCTCGGTCCGGCCTAAAGTCTATTGAGAGACAATATATACATACATATTTGTAAAAAAAAGATATTCATTTATATTTACAATAGACTATCAATGTATATGTACAAGAAAAATTAAACACCTGGGCAAACGGAAGAAGCACTAGACTTGCGTGACCGATAATCCAAGAGGCTGATGCACTACTTATAGGGTCCGAGGCTGATACACGACTTTGGCTGATACAAGACTAACAGGGTCCAAGGCTGATACACGACTAACAGGGTCTGAAGCTGATGCACAACTAACAGGGTCCGAGGCTTATATACGACTGACAGGGTCCGAGGCTGATGCACGACTGGCAGGCTCCATGGCTGACACTCGACTACGGCTGATATGCGACTAGCCATATAGCATTGCATTACTTTTGAAGAGAACTTGTCCATTGCTTTTCTCCACAAACTAACTCATTCACTTACTGGCTTGTTCAAAATAAATACAATATATCGTTTCAAAGCTCCAACAGCCGAATTAGTCGTCTGCTATCAGTAAAATGTACCACCTAATAGCCGAGCTGGCAGTAATGGAATATAAGACCTATTACATAATAATATATCCACACTATCCATTTATAACGGTTGATGATGCTGTAATTATCTAGTAATTATTCCAGATGCATTTCATCTCCTTTCCCATGCATTATAATGAATATAAAAATGGGTTTAATGGAGATGAAAAAAAAAGACATTACAAGAGAGGAGTTGAAAAGGGCATTTTATGAAGCGAAAGCAGGTAAAGCACCTGGAATGGATGGTGTGAGAGCGGAGGTGTTGAAAGAAGGGGTGTGACTGCATTGGAATGGTTAGTGAGAGCACTTAATATATGCTTTTTGTTGTCAATGGTGCCAGTGGAATGGGTGATTGCTTGAATAGTGCCCTTATACAAAGGTAAGGGAGATGTGTATGAATGCAGTAATTTTAAGGGTATAAGTTTGTTGAGTATAGTAGGATAAGTGTATGGTAGGATACTGGTTAATAGGATTAGGGATAAGACAGAAAATGTGATCGCAGAAGTGCAGGGTGGTTTTAGGAGAGGTAGAGGTTGCATAGATCAGATTTTTATAGTTAGGCAGTTATCTGAGAAATATTTAGCAAAGGGTAAGGATGAGTATTTTGCATTTTTGGATCTAGAGAAAGCGTATGATAGAGTTGATAGAGAGGCAATGTGGAATGTTTTTAGGTTATATAATATTAATGGTAAACTGTTGCATGCAGTGAAGAGTTTGAATGAGGGCAGTAGAGCTTGTGTTAGGGTAGGGAATGAAGTGAGTGAGTGGTTTCCAGTGAATGCGGGACTGAGATAGAGATGTGTGATGTCACCATGGCTGTTCAATTTGTATATTGATGGAGTTGTAAGAGAGGTGAATGAGTGAGTGTGTGGTCGAGGTTTGAGAATGGTAGATGGGGATGATAACGAGTGGAAGCTGAATCAAATGCTGTTTGCAGATGATACTGTGGTGGTGGCAGATTCAGAGGAGAAGCTGTGTCAGTTAGTGTCAGAATTTGGAATGGTATGTGAGATAAGGAAGTTGCCAGTGAATATGGGAAAGAGTAAGGTTATGATGTGTACAAGAAATGAGGATGGTGCTGGATTGAATGTTATGTTGAATGGAGAGACACTTGAGTACGTTGATCACTTTAAGTATTTAGGCTTGCTTATAGCTGCAAATGGTGGAGTGGAAGCAGATGTGTGTCACAGAGTGAATGAAAGATGTAAAGTGTTGGGTGAGTTGAAAGGAGTGATGAAGAATAGAGGGTAGGAAATGAATGTTAAGAAAGTTTTGTATGAGAAAGTGGTTGTGCCACCTGTGATGTATGGATCAGGGTTATGGGGTATGAAAGTAAGTGAGAGACGGAAACTAAATGTGTTTGAGATGAAATACCTGAGGAGTATGACTGGTGTATCTCGGTTGGATAGGGTTAGGAATGAAGTGGTGAGAGCAAGAACGGGTGTGAGGAGAGAAATAGCAGCCAGGGTAGATATGAATGTTCTGAGATGGTTTGGCCATGTGGAAAGGATGGATGATGAAAGACTGCTGAAAAAGGTGATGAATGCAAGAGTTGATGAGAGAAATGCTAGAGGGAGGCCTAGGTTTGGGTGGATGGATGGAGTAAGGAGAACGCTGAATGATAGGAGGATGGATGTGAGGGGAGCAAGTGAGCGTGCTAGGAATAGGAATGAGTGGAGAGCAATTGTGACGCAGCTCTGATGGGCATCTGCTGTTACCATGGGGCGCATCTTACAGAGGTAGCCCTGTGGTAGGGGCAGTAGGGGAGTTGGCAGTTGTGAACGACACAGGTTGTGGAGGAGCCGGGAGGATGGGCTGTGGCACTCCAGCAGTGCCATCTGAACGGTCGCTAGCTCCCTCGTCATTGCCCATTGAGCAAAGTAGTCCCCTTATTGTTTTTTTTTTTATGTCGGCTACCCCCAATTAAAGGGGGAAACAGCCAAGGTAGATAGAAAAACAAAAGTTATGCAAATTAAAACAATGTTGATTTTTATTGTTTTTTCTCTAATGATTAGTCTAAATTGGCCTGGAACCAATTACGCCATTAATAAATGCTGGTGAATGGTGTAATTAACTTGACCAAATACTGCTGAAAGTGGCAAAATGAGATCGTAACGTTAAGTTGATGTACATAATGTGGAAGTGAAACGAATGAGATAAATAAATAAATAAATTAATTAATTAATACAATTAATTGGGGGGGTCACGTAAAGGGAGTATTTATTGGTGCAATGGGGGATAATGGAGAGCAATGGTAATAAATGGGTCTTAATGGCT
>JAXCGZ010005036.1:15000-17500 GCA_037179515.1 Halocaridina rubra
ATATATATATATATATATGAAACAAAAAAAGGCCCATAAATAAAACACAAAAAGAAGCGAAGATGTACTATATATTACGACTGGACTCCAGTCCTCTTCAGGACTCTTTTTGTACCTGAAGAGGACTGGAGTCCAGTCGTAATATATAGTACATCTTCGCTTCTTTTTGTGTTTTATTTATGGGCCTTTTTTGTTTCATATTGTGCTGTGATATAACAGTTTATTTTGCATATATATATATATATATATATATATATATATATATATATATATATATATATATATATATGTATATATATATATATATATATATATATATATATATATATATATATATATATATATATATATATATATATATATATATATATAAATATATATATATATATATATATATATATATATATATATATATATATATATATATATATATATATATATATATATATATATATATATATATATATATATATATATATATATATATATATATATATATATATATATATATATATATATATATATATATATATATATATATATATATATATATATATATATATATACATATATATATATATATATATATATATATATATATATATATATATATATATATATATATATATATATATATATATATATATATATATATATATATATATATATATATATATATATATATATATATATATATATATATATATATATATATATATATATATATATATATCATTAACGTCTAACTATTTGACATCAGTTTAATCGAGCACTGAAGCACATCTTAAAATAATTAGCTTAAATTTGTTGTGAGCTTCTTTCTGTCAGTAATTCCGGCATAATAATGACCGCAAGTACATATACATGAAAAATGAAGATTTGTATTATTTTTTAGGGTATTTTCGGTGTTTATTTTCAAATATTATTAACTCGTAGAACCTATTTTTAAGTAATGGTTTCTCATAGCTTTTTTAATTTTATGCTTATCGTTCAGAGTATATAATACGTTGTAGGTATACCGGGGATCTTTATAATAAACAGTTTTGCTTTATATATTTTGGTGACATTTTGCTTCCTTTTCTCTATAACTAGATGTACTTTTCAATACAATATTCTAAGTATATAAAGTACAACACTTTTTTTTTTCTAGTAGACAAGCTTCCACTTTTCTTATTTTTGCACTAAAGTTACTCTATACTGACCTTTGACCTCATTCATTTCAGTGAGTTAGAGTCATGCATCTACAGAAACGTAATTGAATATGTTGATCTGAAACTACTGTTTAATCATTCCTATATTAAAAAAGAAATTTTTTTTTACGGATATGAAATTTGATGTTAAGATAATTGGCTATATGTCATGGATTCTTTGGATAATATTTATTAATTAGTGATAATTAAATACATATGTAAGTGGATTATTTAATTGGTATAATCACTCTACTGTAGCCCCAATATTGAATATATATCAGATTTAACACTGCCAGTGTTTAGAATTAAAGATGAATGAAAACATATAGATAGAGAATGCTCTGTTAGGTCGGAATAAATTCTTGATCAACTCGAGTTCATGTTAGATTTCGTGAAATAAATTTTAGAATGCTCCAGGTATCTGTTACTAGATAGTATATAATTTCCTTCATGTCAAAGTTTCATATACGCTAGCAAACACACACAAACACACACACACATACACACACACACACGCACGCACACACACAAGAGGCAAGAAGGTTAAATGATGAAAGAAATGAAGAAGAGAAGAAAAATTTTCGTTACGGAATACTTCCAGACAAAGGGGAGATAAAGAAGATAATGACAGAAGATCAGGGGATGGGGCCTCATTAAGATTGTTATACACAAATGCTGATGGATTAGCTGGTAAGGCAGTAGAATTAAAAGATAGGATTCACAACAGTAAGGCAGATATAGTAGCAATTACAGAGACTAAGTTGAGTGAGGACATAAACAGTGTCACAGTTTTTCCTAAGGGCTTCAGAATACTAAGGGTCGAAAGATCTGAGAGGACTGGTGGAGGGATAGCACTGCTCATAAGTGAGAGGATTCAAGTTGAAGAGATAAACTTGGCTATAGAAAGTGAGTTCAGGGAATTTCTTGTTGCTCGCATAAATACTGGGTCAGAGAGCATTATAATAACTGTTGTATACAACCCACCAAGGAACCAAAATAGGCTTGAAATTTATGAGGAAAGTCATATAGGTACGATTGAAGTCATAAACTCAGTTGTTAATATGGCACGGGAGAAAAAATGTAGGATTTTGATTATGGGAGACTTTAATCATAAAGAGATAGATTGGATAAATCTTGACCCACACAGTGGTGAGGACTCCTTTGGGGCAAGATTCCTAGATTGCGTACAAGGGAATTTCCTACACCAACATGTAATGGAACCAACAAGAGCCAGGGGTGGGGATGAGCCATCACTACTTGATCTGGTGTTCACAGATAATGTGTTGGATATTGAAAATATTGAGTATGAA
>JAXCGZ010005037.1:0-2500 GCA_037179515.1 Halocaridina rubra
CCCCTTCTTATAGCCCCAACCCTCCCATCCCCTTATCACTTGATTACCATATAAACAGCCCCCCCCCAAGTGCCGCAATACACACGACACAACAGTGGGGGGTCCAGAAGTGAGGTCCATAATTCAACCTAAATCTCTGTCACAAGCTTTTCCCACATCCATAAGGGGTCGCTGTCTCTCCATTAGCCTTTCGCAGACGAGAGTTGGTTTCGATTCAAAGTATCAAGACTTTTGTGTGTATATATATATATATATATATATATATATATATATATATATATATATATATATATATATATATATATATATATATATATATGTGTGTGTGTGTGTGTGTGTGTGTGTGTGTGTGTGTGTGTGTGTGTGTGTGTGTGTGTATCAATAATTACTACTTTTGATTCATAACTCTATCTATATACAAAAGCTGTAGTAATGATGATGGTGGTGGTGGTAATAATAATAATAATAATAATAATAATAATAATAATCATAATAATTATAGCAATAGTTGCAATAATAGTGATAATGGCTTAAGCTGACGTAATTCTCTCTCATGTACATAATTTGAAGGGTGGAGAAGGGGAAGGGCTTTCAGTCATTCTCTTTCTTTTCCTTCCAAAGTTATCTTCCATTATATGGCACTGTGTTTATGAGTATGTATGTATGTATGTTCAGGTTTATAGTGTGTACGTAAATGCAATTAATTTACATACACTTTCCTTTGCTGTGTTATCCTCAGATGACAATGATATGTATAAGTAACTTAAATTATAGCACTCAACAAGGGCTATTGAAAATATTGTTACAAATATTACTCTTAATTAATAATTGCATAGTTCTCATCTGATATTAATACATGTAAACCATAATATTATTACTCTTAATTAATAATTGCAGAGTGCTCTTCTGCTATCAATCAATTATTACACTATATTTTATTATTATTTACTTGCTATGATATCTAAAATTAATTGCAAATTCTATTAATATTTTATTTATACATAACCAAATAGATTTTAATGTTTATCAACTGCAATATCACTGGGAGTGCCCATGTGTACATGTCCCCAGGTACAGTTATCTGAATAAATAAATAAAAAAAAAAAGGCCGGAACCTTTCCTGACACCTATTCAGAAACTGAAGATAAGTGATAAACATTATGTACTATGAGACAAGTATGCGTCAAACTAGTTAATGAAGAACCACTATTGAATTTCATAGGATGTTACGAGAAAAAATATATCTCCAGATACTTCAGATAATTACACAGAGGCTCACAATTCCGACCCGCGATCAAACCAACCATGAATGGGTATCCAACCTTATTTTCTTAACTTCATGGCGTTCTGGAAGGTTATTCATCCTCGCAAGATCCAAATATTCCTCTCTGAGATGACAAAATAAAAGATCACCTTGGCATTGAATATCTCAAGGTCATATTTAATTGGCCCTTCACGCATCATTCTCACGAAATGTCATCCAGGTGTAACAACGACACTGGTTATTATTATTATTATTATTATTAATATTATTGTCATTTTAATTATTATCATTATTATTATTATTATTATTATGACCTTAATTGGCAACATGTCCAAAATTATTCTATTAACACTCATAATGAATTACCCAAATAAATACTTGGCTTGGGAACACGAAGAAACATTTCTCTCTCTCTCTCTCTCTCTCTCTCTCTCTCTCTCTCTCTCTCTCTCTCTCTCTCTCTCTCTCTCTCTCATTAAGAAGAACATCATTTAAGTTATAAGAAGCAATTACTTAACTGTTTGCCCATCTCATTCCATCCCTATTAAAAGTACATAAAAAAAGTAAGTTTTTACCAGATCATATCATCAGGAAGTTGCGGTTGAAACCAGATGTGTTGAGTGACTTCCTGCGGTCACATCTTGACTTACACTGCACTGACAACACCGAACGGTAATCACTGCACTGACAACACCAAACCGTGATCACTGCTCTCTAACAACACCAAACGGTAATGAAAACAGTAAGAGCTGTAATGTCAGTCACCCCCAATTTGCCTAACTGCTCAGTATACCATCAGTAATAACAGCAGTAACCTTAATAGTATATACTTCCTCATTACGTCAATTTTAGAGTAAAATACTCCAGTGAGTATATATATATATATATATATATATATATATATATATATATATATATATATATATATATATATATATATATATATATATATAAACGAAATCAATGACAATTGTGCAATTACAAACTAATAGATAAACAAACAAGTAAGGAGTAGCTTAATTTAAGAATGAACATACTGTGCATATGTAGATAAAAGGTATCAACCGCCATATATTCTTAAATCCTAAATTATATATTTATTTCTGGTGAAAAGCAGTAGGACAGATCTACTGGCGCACATTCTCAAGCCTAAACTCACTATTCATTTAGTGTCATGGCAGGAGTAGCATTTAAATCAGTCCATCTATATACCAAAGCCATATTCCCCCTTATAAA
>JAXCGZ010005037.1:7500-15000 GCA_037179515.1 Halocaridina rubra
GCATTCAAGGATTACATAGATACACAGGTAGATACTTAAAGGATATTATCCAATCTTCTTATATAACTGCTTTCAGATGGTTGCAAAGAGAGTGAAAACACACCTGCGCATTTTAGAGCAGAATTCCGTAAGTGATGCCACATATAATTGTCGTACCGTGTTTATCTGAAGACACACAAGTTACCCGTACCCGTATCCGAAGAGACAGACACGAAAGAAAGTTAGGGAGATGAAATCCTCAGTTACAGATGAGATCTAGGTGACTGACTGAGTCTTTCTGACTGAGGGAGAAGGACTGTCGTTTATATATATATATATATATATATATATATATATATATATATATAATATATATATATATATATATATATATATATATATATGAAGTCATTTTACAAAAGGTAGTGTAAGATGATTTCGTAAGTGAAGCTGTATGTAATAAAGTAAAAATTAAGCATATTCAAATATGAAGATAGACGCGTATTCATATATTCTTAGTCTCGGTGAAACTATAAAACAATATATTAACCAAATATAATGCTTTGTGTCTTTTATGAAATGGAGTGCCTGTGGTATGGACTTCAAGTAAACCTCCGAGATGTAAATAAAGAAATTCAATAGATTTGTCGACATAGTAGTCGCCGTGACTCAATCGGTAGCGTCTCCGACTCTGAGGCGTCAGGTCGAGGGTTCGCGCCCCGTCACGGTCTGAGGTTAGCAAGGGCATGCACTCAGCGTAAGGATTACATCTGCCAAAACAAGTCCTTCGCAAGAAGGCAACCGTCCTAGCCCTTGGTAGAAAAGGGAGTCCGTGACGTAAAACCGGATCAATAGATTTGTCGACATAAACCAATGAGTAATGTAAAGCTTCGCTTTGTGTCTGATGAAATGGAGTGCCTGTGGTATGGAAAAGGGTATGTAGAGTAGACAGAAGTACACTGATAAAATAATTTTTCTGAAAACAGTTACAGCAACTTAGATAAATGTTAATTTGTTGTTCCGGTTTTACGTCACGGACTCCCTTTTCTACCAAGGGCTAGGACGGTTGCCTTCTTACGAAGGATAAGTTTTGGCAGATTTAATCGTTACCCTAAGTGCATGCCCTTGCTAATCTCAGACCGTTACGGGGCGCGAACCCTCGCCCTGACGCCTCAAAGTCGCGGATGCTACCGCTTGAGCCACGGTGACTACAGCAAATTAGATAAATGTGTGGTGTTAAATTGTGCTCAGGTAATCGAACCAGAAAATTGTTATTCTATATCTGCTTCAAATTGCCTACAGTGGTTCTGCGGTAAAGTGGAGATTTAACTCAACAAGGGCTATTGAAAATATTGCTACAAATATTACTCTTAATCAATAATCGCATTGCTCTCCTGCCACTTAATACATGTAGACCATAATATATTACTCTTAATTAATAATCGCAGAGTGCTCTTCTGCCATAAATCAATTATTATATTATATTTTATTCTTAATTACTTGCTATGATATATAAAATTAATTGCAAATTCTATTAATATTTTATTTATACATAACCAACTATAGATTGTAATGTTTAACAACTGCAATATCACTGGGAGTGGCCATGTACACGTCCCAATGTACGGTTATCTGAATAAATAAAAAAAAATAGTAATGAAAGATTAAATAGTGAAATAAAATCAAGTTATTAATTAATAATGTATATATATATATATATATATATATATATATATATATATATATATATATATATATATATATATATATATATATATATATATGTAATTTGTTGTCATTATACGTGTCACAATCAAACCCCATTCTAATGGGGGGGGGGGTGAAAACAGCTTAGATATATTATCAAAAACACATAGTGGTGATTAAGTATGTATATCAAAGAAGGAGTACCTGTGTGCGCAAGTTCCCTACAAATAATGTTCTGGGAAGAGGGGAATTGATAAGTCTTATTTCCAAGTGAAGTTAGGAATTGGACTATCTCCATCTGAAGTTAGATACATTTCTAAACAAATAATACAGGTCCCACCACAACAACATCTTCAATAAGTAGTATTTTTGTAATAATCATTCTAATACATAATAATGTTCCGGTTTTACGTCACGGACTCCCTTTTCTCCCAAGGGCTAGGACAGTTGCCTTCTTGCGAAGGACTTGTATTTGGCATATGTAATCGTTACCCTGAGTGCATGCCCTTGCTAACCTCAGACCGTGACGGGGCGCGAACCCTCGACCTGACGCCTCAAAGTCGCGGACGCTACCGCTTGAGCCACGATGACTACTTTAAATAATAATAATAATAATAATATTAATAATAATAATAATAATAATAATAATAATAATATTAATAATAATAATAATACATTTTCTCAATTCCTTTTTTCTTTCTTTTTCTTTATTCTCCCTTATACATCATCTGATACCCCATCCTTTTCTTGCCATCAATTCACGTTGGCATCCATTTAGGGCAGGGCAAGATTCGATACGGTAGCTCCCCACATCTTTTCACGAGGGGTAACCCCATGCAGATTTTTTAGGCTTATGTACGTGTACCCTACATCCCATTTGTACAATGTTGTACCTCTGGGTACGGTAGAGTACCATTACTACCCTTTGGTTTATACCCTATACACCCTAACACACATACACATACCCCCTTTCTCTGTATCTAAACATCAACCAGGAAGGTCACTGGGGACAAAACTAGATCAAGAAATCTTTACAGCTACCATTTTTTTCTTGTTTTGTTAAAAATGAAATTAATTATTCCTAGCCATAATACTAACTACTTCTTGTGTGTTTTTTTTTCAGTTAAAATGGCATGGATACTATTAGTTACAAGACATAAAACGTTCCATTACATATATACATACTGACAGACATACATAGGTAAACATATATGCATATACAGAGGAAAAGCTAAAAAAAAAAAGAAAAAAAATTCTGAACAGAATTCAAAATCCTGTTGTAGTGCCAGCTACAGACATGGGATTAAAGGTTCTTAATGAATTTTAGGAGAATACTCCACGTAAAAATCATCGGGAATATAGGCTAATAAAAAAAAAACACACACACACACACCACTCATGAGACTGAGAAACAAAAAATCCTCAAAGTTAGCTAATGAACATAATTGGCTGAGTGAATACATTCTGAGAGTACATATATATAGAAAACTAAATAATCCCAGATCAAAGTATCATATAATATCTAGTAACATACTAATGATCCCCTACATAAAAATCCTTATGCACTTTTTGAAAATCCCAAATGCATTACAATGAATGCGCAGGTGCAAATAAGCATCAACAAAGTTACAAGCAAATAGAATTACATTTTTACAGTAGTGATATGTACATTTACATAGCAACAGCATAGATGGGTAAGTCTGCTCATTACAGAGGAAGGATGTAATACTTTAAGTAATAAATACATGAACTCCGACCCTCCACTACCAGAAGATAGCATAATGCTGACACCCCACCCGACCACAAGAGGGCACCACCGTATACAAATCCTAATGGCCAAAGGGGAGTGAGGAAGCTCATACATATTAGCTCAGGTATGATATTAAGTGTGAACAGCTAAACCACCGACAATATACATGAGGACTTTCACTGCCCCGTCGGCCATTAAAATATTGATGCAGTGGCGCCATCTAGTAGTCGGGTGGGACTTAAACGAAATGATGACGATTAGCTCTGATTATAAACAACATAAAGATATAGAAATATATGGCTTCATAGACAAAGAGAGTATGCCTTCACAGTAAAAGCACAGAGGAGTAAGCTAACTTGTTTGTACAATTATAAAAGGTAAATCTTAGGAAGGGGGTTACAGCACTCTTCTTTGAAGCTACGTTTACACAAACTTTCAACGCTTGCTTGCTAGGCTTGTTTGTGTTTCTGCTTCGTTGTTTTCCCCTATATAGCCTTATGTAGTTCTGTCTTTTCCCTCTCTCTCCTTACTTTGGAATGTTCGTTCCGGTTTTACGTCACGGACTCCCTTTTCTACCAAGGGCTAGGACGATTGCCTTCTTAAGAAGGACTTGTTTTGGCAGAAGTAATCGTTACCCTGAGTGCATGCCCTTGCTAACTTCAGACCGTGACGGGGCGCGAACCCTCGACCTGACGCCTCAGAGTCGCGGACGCTACCGCTTGAGCCACGGTGACTACCCTCTCCTTACTTTAGAATAGGGCATTTAAATCAAGCCACTGAAGAGAGGAAGCCAGTTCTAGTCAGTGACAATGCTATAGGCCGGGTAAATGGATATGGCGGGTATGATGAATGGAATCTGGCTGTAAATTATTTGAGACAAGGCCAACACTACAATCTCCAAGAGTAAGAAAACAGAGACCAACATATGAGCATGTGAAAAACTACATAAAAATAAGACTGAAAAATGGTGTTTACATCCTTGACATGTTTTTCTCTTTTCTAAAAGTAGGTTCTATGGGCAGCAACTTTAGTAAACATAATAATTATTATAATTATTACCCTTGTTATTATTATTATTATTATTATTATTATTATTATTATTATTATTATTATAATTATTATCATTATTTTAATACCTAATATGATTTTATGAGGTAAACCATGTACAGTGAAATCTGGATGGTAATTCTTTCTATAAATGTAATTACCGCTTGATTCAAACAAGCAACTGCAGTTAAATTTTGTGATGATCAATTCTACCATACAGCTGAGTTGACAGGGGCTACTACTGGAGGGACGACGAACGCGCCATACTCTTGCTAATCTCGTTTACAAGGATTAGAACTAGTTGTTTTATTGGATGTGAGAAAAGGCACAAGTCCACCAAGACAAAATATTTAATATATAGATAAAGCTGATATTCTCAGAGATGGAATATGGATTATTCATATAATTCTAAGTTAAGTTTTAGAACATTAAGAGAATTCAGAAAAAAAAATAGTCTAACTGAAGAGATCGCAAATCGGTCAATTATAATTCCGAATATTTAAGAGCACGACAAATAAAAAATATATATATAGCCATACGTATTCCGATCTTCTAGCAAAGCCACTGCAGCTCGTAAACCTCTTAAAGAGGACATATTAAACGTGTAAGAGGACCTCTTAAATGTGTAAGAGACATATGAAACAAATCCCTTTATATATGCCTCAAAGCTAGTTTATGGAGGTCTCGGTTGAGATTAAGCTATTATTTCATGTGAAGACTTAATTTTGCTGCTGGACACTGCAGTATACGCTATAGCACTGAATGGAAGAGAAAGCTTATTTGCCGTTTTGTGTCGCTATTAATCCCCATAATGGGATGGACACAGAAAGGTTGGGGATGGGGATTTAAGGCTGGATGTCCTTCCTAAAAGTCCGCGGTGGGCTCGATCGCGGATCTGTCACCTCCCGAGTCGAGCGCTCTAAACACTGAGTTACCGCGGTCCCTAAATGGGGCGAGTAAGAATTTGGTGAAAATTTATTAAGGGCATCTAGCGTAAATTCTCAAGCTCCAACCTGTCTACATCCACCCCTATCTGAATGGGGATTAATAGATTCGGTTTTACGTCACGAACTCCCTTTTCTACTAAGGGCAAGGACGGTTGCCTTCTTACGAAGGACTTGTTTTGGCAGATGTAATCGTTACCCTGAGTGTATGCCCTTACTAACCTCAGTCCGTGACGGGGCGCGAACCATCGACCTGCCGCCTCAGAGTCGCAGACGCTACCATTTTGCCACGGAGACTACTCTGAATGGAGATTAATAATGACACATAAAAACGGCAAAAAATGTGATAATAGTTCTTTTAGAAAGAAATAAACTAAACACATTTTGGTGCTTCGATGGGCGTGAGGAGGAGAGAACCCGGGGGAAAGGGGAGGAGGTTTTTAGGATTTCAAGGGTGAGGAGGTGTGTGAGGATTCCAAGGGCGGAGGAGGAGGTCATAAGGAGGTGTGAAGTCTTAGAAGAGGATTTAGTTGGGCGGGCCTAAATGGATCTACAGAGAAGGAGGGGTGTGTGGGTGGATGGGTGGAAGGTGAGAATATGTAGGCGGTGTTGTGGGTTTTGGGAGATTAAACAGGATGTGTGGGTGGATAGGCAGGGTAGGGCGGGCGGGTAGGTTGGGAAGATGGGTTGGGTGGGTGGGTTGGGTGGGTGACTGGGTGAGTAGATGGGCGAGTGGGCGTGTGTTTCTTTTAGTAAGAGGATAAGAGGATGGAAGATGACAACATGAGTTTGCTCTTATTAAATAAAAAAAAATATCAAAGAAGGGAGTCTATAAACAAAATAAAAATATTAAGATCTTCATAGGATGAGGAATCACTTTTAGGGCCATCATAGTTTTATGAACAAGAGATAATTATCTTCTGATAAAAAAAACTCTCATCTAATTATATAAAAATCAGAACTAGACTCTTTTATTATTATTATTATTATTATTATTATTATTATTATTATTATTATTATTATTATTATTATCTATTATTATTGTTATTATCAGTATTATGATTTTCATGATTGTTATCACTATTACCATTACAATTATTTATTATTATTAATATTTATTATTACTATTATTATTACTATTATCATTGGGACAGCCGCAGTGCAGTAGAACACTCGATTCGGGAGGTGACAGTCCCGCGCGTTAAGAACCCACGCTGATGCGATAGGAAGGGCATCAGTCTTAATTCCCCAGCTCCAATCTGTCTGTGTCCACCCCAAATAGGGACTGATAGCGACACATGACACGCAAAATTGATGAAATTATTATTAGTATTGTTAAAAATATTTAGTCTTGTCCATCATCATCATGATTATTATTATTATTATTATTGATTATTATTATTATTATTATTATTATAATTATTATTATTATTTCTCTGAGAGCTTCAAGATCGGCATGTATGCATTCATCAAATCCCGAGCTCGTAAAGATGCAGCTCCATCACTAACCCCAGAAGATCTGATGACGTAAAAACTAAACATGCTGACTAACCCCAGAAGATCTGATGGCGTAAAAACTAAACATGCTGAGTTGACAGAGACTATTACACCAGGGACACCATTACCCTTTCCTCCTTATCGTTAACTGGCACTGGTGAAGAGAGAAGCCGTAAGAGGCACCTAGAGGAGGCAAACTCGGGACCTCCTGAGTGGGAGATACGAGCTAAATATCTCACGAACTGGCCAACCATGCGAGGTATATACACAACACAAACAAACACACACACACACACACACACACACACACACACACCTATGTGAGGCCAAAACTCGAATATGCAGCCCCCTTTTGGAATCCGCACTTGAAAAAGCACATAGCTAAGCTTGAAAAAGTTCAAAGACATGCCACGAAACTGGTGCCAGAAATACGCAATCTCGGTTATGATGAGAGGCTGAGGGAATTAGACTTGCCATCACTCGAAGCTAGAAGAGTAAGGGGGGATATGGTGACAGTCTTTAAATTCCTTCATGGTTATGATAGAGTGGATAGGGATCGATATTTCGATATGGCTG
>JAXCGZ010005037.1:20000-21804 GCA_037179515.1 Halocaridina rubra
AAGTGGGAGTAAGAGAGGGGAAAGGGGGTGCTGCTTACCCTCTGTATTAAATTAAGTTCACACTGGACAATAAATACGTTAACTTATAAAAAAAAAAAAATACTTTTCTACTTAACTGTGGTGATGCTGTGTGTGATTTGACTCTACCCTCCTTATATGAGGAATTACTTCCACTGACAGTAGGTAAATATGTATTCACGAATGTATGTATGTATGCATGATTGCATGACAATAAATAAATAAGCCTGTAAGTATGTATTGATGCAAGTATGCTTGTATATACATACAAACAGAGAGAGAGAGAGAGAGAGAGAGAGAGAGAGAGAGAGAGAGAGAGAGAGAGAGAGAGAGAGAGAGAGAGAGAGAGAGAGAGAGAGAGAGAGAGAGAGAGAGAGAACATTATTGACAATTACAGTTTCACTGATCTTAAAATATGATTTTTGTGAAAACTCACCTTTAATATAATATCATAATAATGAATTCCCCTTCCTATATTGCTCAAATACAAAGTAAAAACCATTTAATAAACACAAAAATACACACACACACACACACAAACAAACAAGCAAACGCACACACAGGGCCTATTCAAATCTCCATAAATATATATTTCGACTGGGGCATCCCTAGAATGTTCATTTCAGCCGTTTCATTTTATATTCATATATTTCTAGGTTAGAATGAAACCTCGCTACATGACATTCTCCCTGTTGTTATTGAATTGAACGCAGCAGGGGAGCATAAAACACACACACACACACACACACACACACACACACACACACACACACACACAGACCACATCTCCCAGCACGATTTTGCTTTTTCTACTCTTATTATATAAATTTTTTTCAAACACACACAGACACACACACCACAACATCTAGCAGCACGATTTTCCTTTTTCTATTATATAAATATTTTCAACACGCGCAAGCGCGCGCATGCACACACAAACACCCAACACCTAGCAGCAAAATTTTCCTTTTTATATTATTAAAATATATTTAGATCCTCTAAATAAAATCTTATTAAATCATAATATAAAATACATGTTCTATCAGTATATATTTCTTATCAATAATAATAATAATACTAATAATAATAATAATAATAACCATAGGCATACTACAGGAAGAAATCCATTGTATCTTTACATATTCCAGCAAATATATATTTATTAACTATCATATTGCATACACTCGCTCACTAAGAGCTCTCTCATTTACTCTTAAATATTATTACAAGCTACATCTATTATTATTATTATTATTATTATTATTATTATTATTATTATAAGAAGATGAAAAAGAAGAAAAGAGAAGATTTCTAAATATTTTACCTCCCACAATTGGGATTCGAACCTGGGACCTGTATGTAGATCAGGATTCCACAGCTTAATATGTACTGAGGCTCAGGGCACTAATATAAGTCCCAGGCTCGCATCCCAATTGTGGGAGGTAAAATATTTGGAAGTATTGAAGTGCGTCATTGCATTATAAACTTCTTCTTCTTCTTCTTCTTCTTCTAATAATAATAATAATAATAATAATAATAATAATAATAATAATAATAATACAGGTATATTATCCCAGTTTAGAAAAAAAAACTATATTATATTAGGCCTATTTCAGAGTTCAAAGGGATTTCGAGAACAGAATATGTAAACCTGAAGAAAAAAAATGGAAAGCTTATCTGTACAGCAATAAGTGTGACGATAATATATATATATATATATATATATATATATATATATATATATATATATATATATATATATATATATAATAGTCTTTTAATAGTT
>JAXCGZ010005038.1:7500-12500 GCA_037179515.1 Halocaridina rubra
TACATACATACATACATACATACATACATACATACATACATACATACATACATACATACATACATACATACATACATACATACATACATACATACATACATACATACATACATACATACATACATACATACATACATACATACATACATACATACATACATACATATCCCAGGAGCCAACATGGCAGTGGAAACTTTAAAAAAATAAAGATAGGTTTGTAGACCTGATACGAAAACTTGGAGTATTTTTGGTCTTGAGGATATTGTAAGTATTCACAAACTAAGTGAATTTTCTAGTTAGGGAAAGCAGAGACCAGAGAAGGTACACTTTGAGAGAGGGGACACATATAGAGTAATACTGATGAGGAAAAAAGCGTTAAATGACCTTCAAGAATTCAAAAAAAAATTTATTATACGATACAGAACACAGGAAGAGATGGAAAGGATCTAAATCTTGTTGCAAGAGGCTAGAAGATTAAATGGGAAAAGAAATGAAGAAGAGAAGAAAAATTTTCATTTCAGAGTTCTTCCAGACAAAGGGGAGATTAAGAAGATAATGTCCGAAGATCATGAAGATTGTTATACACAAATGCAGGTGGATTAGCTAGTAAGGCAGTGGAATTAAAATTCAAAATGAATGAGCATTTCTCAGTTTTTGACTGGAGGACCTTATTTTACAACAAATCTGTACAAGAAATGTACTACATCTTTTATGGGAAATATGGGAAAATAGTAGATTGCTGCATACACCTACTATGTCACCATAGTAGGTGTAATTCATGCCAGAGAGAAATGGTTTGTTAATGATTGTAAAAGAGCTAAGGAGTGGAGAAACAAATGATGGAAAAGGTATAGGAGGAGAAAAAACATAAATGCTTGGCAAACCTACAAAAGAGCAAGAAATTATTAGCTAAGTAAAAGAAGAGAGGCAAAGAGAGACTGTGAAAGGGACATCACCAGGAAGGCTAAATAAAATCCCAAGCTCTTCCACAGCTTTATATGAGGAAAACTGAAGGTAGAAGAACAGGTTTTAAGGCTTAAGAGAGCTGATGGTAGCATCACTGTGATTGAGGAAGAGATTTGCAAAGAATTGAGCAAGGAGTTTCAGTCACTGTTTAGAGTCGATATAACCCCACCCTCTCAGATTGCAGAGACAGAGGCTCATGGGCCGGTATTAGAGAACATCATCCTTTCAGCCACAGAAGTATGGAAAGTGCTGATGGGGTTAGATGTCCATAAAACTACAGGTCCTGATGATATATCCCTTTATGTACTTAAAAATGCTCAAACTCAATATCAGTGGCACTAAGTATCATATTTAAAAAGTCACTGGAGGCAGGGGAGATTCCAAGATGCTGGAAACAAGCAAACGTGATATCTATCTTCAAAAAGGGAAGGAGGGATACGGCTCTAAACTAGAGACCAGTTTCCTTGACCAGCATAGTTTGCAAAGTTATGGAGAAACTATTAAGGAAATATATCTCTCTTCCCTTGGAATTCTTCAACTTTTTGACAGTGAGACAACATGGCTTCAGAGAAGGAAGATCAAGATTAACAAACTTATCAGAATTTTATGATGAGGTAAGCCGAATATTACAGGAAAGAGAGGGTTGGGCAGATTGCATATTCCTTGACTTCCAGAAAGCATTTTACACTGTCCCACAGAGGAGACTTATATGTGTCTAACAATTTTATTTTATCTCTGCTCACTTCCAATACATCTTTGTATTCACTATATCTAAAATTTTTGTTGATTTCAAAACCATAAATTCCATTCTTAGTGCATTTACTTGAACATCTTGCCCTATCCAACGGTTTCTTACACCATAAAATACAGGAATGATAAGGAAATCTTGGTTCATTATACCCAGTGGATGCTCTCCAGATCTTTACACTGTATCTTATTTACCAAACTATGTGCCGGTGGAGGCATACGTTCCTGCTGTGAGACATGCTGTCACAATGTTTGTTCTAGGCTTTGGGTCATCAATAGTCGATGTATTTTGTTTCAGAGTTTAAATAATAACCCTTGAATATACTAATTTCTATTGTTTATGTTACCCCCATAGATAGATTTTAAATACAACCCATCCTCTATGTACGAAAGAAAATAAAAAGCCCTTATAACTATTATAAGAGGGATGGCTGAGTCAAATAAAAAAAAGATTACTCCATGTGAGAGAAAAATACAAAGGATAGCATTGTGAACCCCTTGCCTCCATCCCATTTAGTCGACTTTTAAGACACGCAGGGGAACACGGAGAAGGTATTCTTGTCCTCTCCTCAGAGAAAAGAAAACTTATTCACATACTAAAAATTATCTACTCTCGTGGTTTCAGATCCCTGATTCGGGGCAGGAAAGGGTTACCCACTTCACTGTTATCAAGTATCAGGTCAATAAGTACATCACTAAGCCATGAATACATATCATATTCACTGACTATTCCAAGAAATAATTACTTGTGAGGCCAGAACATCAAAATTGGTGGTAAGAATAAAGTGGTCTAAACTCTCACATTATTAGGCCAACAGAAATGGGACCTAATTTCTGATTCCTCGTGTCTTCTCTGTATAACAGACAAATGACATTTGATCAAATAAGAATTGCTTTATCAACAGTTATTACTGATAGGAGCAAAAACTGAGGGCTAAAGATATTTCTTCATAAAAATGGAGCCTAAATATAAGAAGAGAATGAAGCAGTGAAGGTGACAAATGATTAGGACAAATAACAAGGGAAAGCATACCACTGAGGAAAAAGGAGCAAGAATAAAGATGAGAGCTCATGAAGATTTAAGACCTGAAATCATTAAAAGTTCTAATTCTTCGGTCAGGTCTGGTTAGATTGGGTTATGTCATTAAATTGTTTATTTAATTCAATATTATAAAGATTAAGGAAATAAAGGCAACAAATGACACTGTAATAAAGGATGAAATAATAATAGGGAATGAAGCAATAGCAAAAAATAAAAAATGGGATATATCATAAAAGATAAACATTTTCAGTTCAAAGATGAGGATTTTATTAAAACCTGTTTTCTCCTGAAGAAAATAACTACACATTACTGTGGCATTTCACATATCGTCACTTCAGCCAAAATTAAATTCCTTGAACATTCTTCTCTCACTAAATACAGATGACCTCTCTCGAGAGAGATAGAGCTTATGAGCAAAAGTTTAAGCTGATGAACATATAAGAGAGTAAAAATTCTTATCTAAACCTCAAGTATAATGAAGAAATGCAAGTCTCTAAGCATTTTTTCAAAATCATAAACTCTCCCAGGAATTCAATACCTTCCACAGAGATGCCAGAAGAAGAATTTTAATTGTTCCTTGAGCCATCTGTGATTTCCTGATGTGAATGTAGGATTCGTGGTTTGGATATGTAAGGAAAAGGATTTTGCTCTAATGTATAAACAAAGAAAAGAATTATCTTCATGCAAATATGGTAATATATTCTAGTGGATGTAGTTACATATATGAGAATGGTAGGGTATTTAAGTCCTAGACAAAGGAAAATACAAAGAGAGGTTTTTACATAATTGTGTGTTGGTATTATTTATGTACTTATGTCATATCTATTCTTTTACGTTTATTTGCCTCCAGGTGTTTAATATCTACTTGCTGCATTTTAATATAGAAACTATTTTCAAAAATATCCTCACCCTTTTTCTTTTGAAACTTGCGTACTCTCTGTCTCTCTCTCTCTCTCTCTCTCTCCTCTCTCTCTCCTCTCTCCTCTCCTCCTCTCTCTCTCTCCTCTCTCTCTCTCTCTCTCCTCTCTCTCCTCTCCTCCTCTCTCCTCCTCCTCTCTCTCTCTCTCTCTCCTCTCTCTCTCTCTCTCTCATAATAAAAATACACAAATAGAAGCACAAAGACACAGGGACTACAAGAATATTACACACACATGCACACACACATACACATGCATACACGCACAGCACAACACACACACACTCACACACACACACACACACACACAAACACACATACACACACACATACACAGACACACATTGCTTATGATGAAGCTTCTCTACAATCTTTGAAGAGCGTAAAGAGGCTACAATTCATTATTAAGAAAATTCTCTGAAGGAAATTTCAAAAATGATCATAAACACCAAATTAACTAAATATAAAAATTATTCTTTAGATTTCTGAGGGCTGTATTTTTATTACCAAAGCTTTGTTCTGGAAAAGTGAAAGTGAAAGTATGCAAACAGATATTTTTTAATGAAAAGTACGATGATGACGATTATATGATTATGATGATGATCACGATATATGATGATAATAATAATCAAGCTTACTATGATAAAATGATTAAAATAATGATAATGAAATAATATAATAATGATAGTAATAATGAAGATTATAATGTCAAAATTATAAAGTTTATAACGACCAAATAATAATTTTTATTAGAAAATGGTTATAATGAAAATGAAATATATGAAAATTATAATTGTAAATATGATCATAATGATGTCATATGATGATGATAATAGATTATGATGATGATTACTAGCTGCTGTTCTGGAGTTGCAAAGGCAAAGAAAGGAATCGCACTAAATAAGAATACACAGTACATAATCAATATTCAATTTGGAAATGACAAATTGGGGACGCAAAGTGAGAAGTTCTTGATGAGGATATTGATGCCTCGAAAACATTTTTGAGGGGAAGTTCTTCAAGTATTCAGGAGTTGAAGAATATATAAAATAGAAAGTTGAAGAAGGTCAGGGATACTTTGAGCTGTGTGGGCTGCTATGTAATATATGATCATCCTTTTGGAATTAACGAAGAAAAGTTAAGTAAGTAAAGAGAAATTTTTATAATGTTGACAAGGTTAACAATGAAATTCCTTACGATGATTATGATGACGGATGACAATAATGATAATCATTATCATCATTTTATCATAATGACTGACAGAAGAATAATGATTAATATAAATAATTTCGAGCAGTGTCATAATATCAAATATTTTGAAGCTTAAAG
>JAXCGZ010005038.1:15000-21788 GCA_037179515.1 Halocaridina rubra
AATAATAATAATAATAATAATAATAATAATAATAATAATAATAATAATAATATAATAATAATAATAATAATAATAATAATAACAATAATAATTATAATAATAATAATAATAATAATAATAATAATAATAATAATAACAATAATAATAATAATAATAAAAATAATAATAATAATAATAATAATAATAATAATAATAATAATAATAATAATAATAATAATAATGATAATAATAATAATAATAATAATAATAAAAATAATAATAATAATGATAATAATAATAAAAATAATAATAATGATAATAATAATAATAATAATAATAATAATAATAATAATAATAATAATAATAATAATAATAATAATAATAATAATAATAATAATAATAGTACTACTTACCAGCTAATCCATCGGCATTTGTGTATAACAATCTTAATGAGGTCCCATCCCCTGATCTTCTGTCATTATCTTCTTTATCTCCCCTTTGTCTGGAAGAACTCTGTAATGAAAATTTTTCTTCTCTTCTTCATTTCTTTCATCATTTAACCTTCTTGCCTCTTGCAACAAGTTTTTGATCTTTCCCATCTCTTCCTGTGTTCTGTATTGTCTAATGAACACTTCTTTGAATTCTTGAAGGTCTTTTAGACTTTTTTTTCTCAACAATATTTCCCTACATGTTTCCCCTCTCTCAAAGGTTACTTTTGTTGGTGTCGGCTTTCCTTCCCTCGAATATTTACCTAGTTGGTGTATGTTCACAATATCCTCAGGACCACATACTACTCCAAGCTTTCTTATCAGGTCTACAACCATAGCTTTATTTTCTTCAAGTCTCCCCTGCCATGTTGGCTCCTGGGACTCTCTTATGCCTGAGATTACCACTGTCTTCTCCTTATCAATTGCCTGTCTGATGAGTGGGTTTGCCCTTTCCATCACAACGTCTTTCATTTTTTCGATTACTGTCTCTTTATAGTCAACTGTTTGTATGTTTTCAAGTGCCACCACCTTTACAGCCTCTTTTACTGCCACATTCCCCTTTAGTGCATCAGCAAAGGAAGTTTTCATGGCATCATTTTCCATATTCAGCGCCTGGAACTCTTTTCTGAACTGTTCAATGTTTTCCTTAATCTGGACATTCCAAGCAGCAATCTCGTCTCTCTCAGAAGAGAGCAGTGAACTAACATCTAATTCCTTTAGGTTGTCATTCAGCTGTTTGTTTTTATCTTCTTGTCTAGAAAGTCTAGATTCTAGTTGACTCTTTTCCCCTTCCAGCTTCTTTATTCTTTTTTCTAGTTCCTTTCTCTCCTGCCCTTGTGCTTTATTTGCTTCCTCCGAAGATCTTATTTGCTCTCTGAGTGTTTCATTCTCTTTCATTTCTCCATCCATATTCTGAATTTTATCATCAAGGCTTATAACCATTTCCTCTAAATTTTTGATTTTCTGTTTGAGTCTCCTGATGGCTACCCCTCCTACCGACCCATGGATGGGAGAGGTTTGGGACAGAGATGGCATCATTTTTATGTTCTCCCTCTCACAGAATATAGAAAGAAGACGAGAAAGAGGAAAAAAAAAGAGAAAAACTTTTAATTAAGCTTCACACCGAATTTTTATATCTCCATATAAGTGCTATTTAGTGACTCAGTTTATCTCTTTTCTGGTAACACACATCTTAACTTAAAAACTTGACCATGGTAATTTTAGGATAAAAAGAAAAAGAAAAAAAATGCAACAAAACAAAAGTCAAACCTGAAGGAAAAATTTGAACCTGTGTCTGAGGTGGCACCCACCTGTTTCTGCTATATATTCTTCCTAACTGATAAACTCACTTGCTAACCAAGGTATGTTATCACAAGATTAGACTTTACATTTAACTCAATATATATACAAAATAAAAACAAAATAGTAAAAGAGAAAGCTAAAAGAAAAGCAAAAACAAAAAAATTAAGAAAATAAGACAGCTGTACTACTTGGCAACTTAACTCAGTACTGTTGACAGGTGGATATTTTTTTTTTTTTACTTATTCAATTATTTCGAGTATCAAACTAACTAACAAGTTAATATAAATGGGAAGGATACTGATTTTAACAATATATGGAACCACAGGATCAGGTAAACGGCTTAAGAGCTTTCTACAGTTTACACAAAAAATTAGGTAATGTGATGTGATGGCTTCACCTCTGGCAACTCTTCTAAATTTCCTTCAAGGCAGAACTGGACGGCAGCTTCTCTCTCCCCTCACGAAAAATTTTCTCAATTTTTTTTCCTTTAATATTTTGGACAGTCTCGTCATACAACAAATATAAGTTTTGTACTCACAAAACTCTGTATGTGATTACCTAATTGTGATTACCTAATTGTGTTTACGGGAAAGAGCCCAAAGCTCGTATCTTCCCGTCTCCTGATCGGTTCTATTTTAGACTTAGTGATACTTATCGTACCTGTCCTTAAAACTATGGATTGAGATAGCATTAACTACCTCCTCGCTTAGCGAATTCCAATTATCAACTACTCTTACACTGAAAAAGTATTTCCTTACATCCTGCAAAGAAGTTTTCTTACGAAGCTTCAAACTATGACCTCTAGTTCTAGAGCCAGCCATATCGAAATATCGATCCCTATCCACTCTATCATAACCATGAAGGAATTTAAAGACTGTCACCATATCCCCCCTTACTCTTCTAGCTTCGAGTGATGGCAAGTCTAATTCCCTCAGCCTCTCATCATAACCGAGATTGCGTATTTCTGGCACCAGTTTCGTGGCATGTCTTTGAACTTTTTCAAGCTTAGCTATGTGCTTTTTCAAGTGCGGATTCCAAAAGGGGGCTGCATATTCGAGTTTTGGCCTCACATAGGTTACATAAATATTTCTGAACATTTCCTTGTCCATGTGCCTGAAGGCTACCCTTACATTTGATAAGAATGCATATGCTGCCCTTACTACGCCATTTATATGTATTTCTGGAGACAAATCTGCCAGTATGTTTACTCCTAGATCTCTCTCATTTTCTGTCTCTTGAAGTTGTACTCCAGCCACCGAGTAGTCAAGCTTGGGCCTTCTTGCACTTGTACCCATTCTCATTACCTTACATTTTGAGGTATTGAATTTCATTAGCCACTTTTCTGACCACTCATGCAGATTATTTAGATCCTCCTGAAGTTCTCTACCATTGTTCTCGTTTTTTACTTTCTTCACAATCTTTGCATCATCTGCAAACATATTCATGAATGAATTTACAGACTCTGGTAGGTCATTTACATATACAAGGAACAAAAGTGGCCCTAAAACTGAACCCTGTGGAACTCCACTACTAACTCTTCTCCATTCAGACACTGAGTGTCTTACTCTAACCCTCTGTTCCCTTCCTTCTAAGTAAGTTTTTATCCATTCCAAAACATTTCCACCTATTCTAGCCATTGATTGCAACTTCCTAATAAGTCTCCCATGTGGAATAGTGTCAAACGCTTTCTTGAAGTCTAGGATTATGCAATCTGCCCAGCCCTCTCTTTCCTGTAAGATTTGGCTTACCTCATCATAAAATTCTAATAAGTTTGTTACTGTTGATCTACCTTCTCTGAAGCCATGTTGCCTCACTGACAAAAAGTTGAAGGATTCCAAGTGAAGAGAGATATGTTTCCTTAGTAGTTTCTCCATAACTTTGCAAACTATGCTGGTCAAGGAAACTGGTCTATAGTTCAGAGCCGTATCCCTCCTTCCCTTTTTGAAGATAGGTATCACATTTGCTTGTTTCCAGCATCTTGGAATCTCCCCCGACTCCAGTGACTCCTTAAATATGATACTTAGTGCCACTGATATTGTGTTTGCGCATTTTTTAAGCACATGAGGGGATATGTCATCAGGACCTGTAGCTTTATGAACATCTAAATCCATCAGCGCTTTGCATACCTCTGTGGCTGTAAGGTTGATGTTCTCTAATACCGGCCCTTGAGCTTCTATCACTGCAATCTGAGGGGGTGGGGTATTTTCTACTGTAAATACTGACTGAAACTCCTTGTTCAATTCTTTGCAGATCTCTTCGTCCGTCTCAGTGATGCTTCCATCCGCTCTCTTTAGCCTTAAAACCTGTTCTTTTACCTTCAGTTTTCCTTTGATAAAGCTGTGGAAAAGCTTGGGATTTTCTTTAGCCTTCCTGGTGATGTCCCTCTCATAATCTCTCTCTGCCTCTCTCATTTTACTTAGGTAGTCATTTCTTGCTCTTTTGTAGGTTTGCCAGGCATTTATGTTTTTTCTCCTCCTATACCTTTTCCAGCATTTGTCTCTCCACTCCTTAGCTCTTTTACACCCATTATCGAACCATTTCTCTCTGGCATGAATTACACCTACTTTGGTGACAGGTATGCAGCAATCTATTATCTTCCCATATTTCTCACAAAAGATGTCATACATTTCTTGTACAGATTTGTTGTAAAATAAGGTTCTCCAGTCAATAACTGCAAAAAGCTCATTCATTTTGATGTAATCTCCTTTCCGATAGTTCCTCCTCATGTCCTCAGTGCCTGTGTGTGTGTGTGTGTGTGTGTGTGTGTGTGTGTGTGTGTGTGTGTGTGTGTGTGTGTGTGCGTGTGTATGTGTGTGTATGTGTGTGAATGTGTGTGCGTGTGTGTAATTACCTAATTATAATTACATAATTGTGATTACGGGAAAGACCCCAAGGCTCGTAACTTCCCGGCTCCTGATTCGGTTCCATTATGCACTTAGTGATACTTATCATACTTGTCCTTAAAACTATGGATTGAGTTAGCAGTAACTACCTCCTCGCTTAGCGAATTCCAATTATCCACTACTCATACACTAAAAAAGTACTTCCCTCCATCCTGCAAATAAGTTTTCTTACGAAGCTTCAAACTATTACCTCTAGTTCTAGTGCCAGCCATATTAAAATATCGATCCCTATCCACTCTTTCATAATCATGAAGAAATTTAAAGTTTGTCACCATATCCCCCTCAATCTTCTAGCTTCAAGTGATGGTAAGTCTAATTCCCTCATCTGCTCACCATAACTGAGATTGAGCATTTCTGGCACCAGTTTCGTGGCATGTGTTTGAACATTTTCCAGCTTAACTACGTGTTTTACAAGTGCGGATTCCAAAGGGGGGCTGCAATTTCAAGTTTTGGTCTCACATAAGTTACATAAATATTTCTGAACATTTTCTTGCCAATGTGTCTGCAGGTTACCCTAACATTTGCTAAGAAAGCATATACTGCCCTTACTATGGCATTTATATGCATTTATAGAGACAAATCTGCCAGTATGTTTCCTCCAAGATCTTTCTCATTCCCTGTCTCTTGAAGTTGTAATCCTGCGACCGAGGAGTCAAGCTTGGGCCTTCTTGCACTTGTACCCATTCTCATTACCTTACATTTTGAAGTATTGAATTTCATTAGCCACTTTTCTGACCACTCATGCAGACAATTTAGATCTTCCTAAAGTTCTCCATTGTTTTCGTTTCTTACTTTCTTCACACTATTTGCATCATCTGCAAACATATTCATGAATAAATTCACACACTCTCGTAGTCATTTACATATACAAGGAACAAAAGTGGCCCTAAAACTGAACCCTGTGGAACTTAACTACTAACTCTTCTCCATTCAGACACTGAGTGTCTTACTTTAACCCTCTGTTCCCTTCCTTCCAAGTACGTTTTTATCAATTTCAAGACATTTCCACCTATTCTAGCCATTGCTAGCAGCTTCTTAATAAGTCTCTGGTGTGGGAGAGTGACAAATGATTTCTAGAAGTCTAGGACTATGCAATCTGCCCAACCCTCTCTTTCCTGTAAGATTCGGCTTACCTCATCATAAAATTATAATAAGTTTGTTACTGTTAATCTACATTCTCTGAATCCATGTTATCTCACTGACACAAGCTGAAGGATTCCAAGTGAAGAGAGATATGATTCCAAAGTAGTTTCTCCATAACTTTGCAAACTATGCTGGTCAAGGAAACAGGTCTATAGTTTAGATCTATATTCCTCCTTCCCTTTTTGAAGATAGGTATTATGTTCGCTTGTGTCCAGCATCTTGGAATTTCCACTGATTCCAGTAACTTTTCAAATATGATACTAAGTGCCACTGATATTGAGTTTGTGCATTTTTTAGTACATGAGAGGATATATCATCAGGAGCTGTAGCTTTATGGACATCTAACTCCATCAGCGTTTTGAATACCTCTTTGGCTGAAAGGATGATGATGATGTGTGTGTGTGTGTGTGTGTGTGTGTGTGTGTGTGTGTGTGTGTGTGTGTGTGTGTGTGTGTGTGTGTGTGTGTGTGTGTATAATAAAATTCTTTTATATCTCTATCCATAACCGAAATATGAATTTTCAAAAAGTACATACAATTTTGTTTTCAATTTGTTCAATTCTTACCAACTAAATAAGTATCCATGATTGTTAATTTTTAGCATAAGTGAAAGCTATATGACAGGAATATGCGATTTTCATTCTTCTTTCTACGTCTCTCTTCAGATTTATAATCAGTTCAAAATTAACAAAGTAGTGACTCACCATGAACAAATTTCTTTATTTAGAGATATGACCCATTTTTCTAGGAGTTAGAGTTCTTAAAAACAGGTAGTAAAATAATCATGTGATGATATGATATGTTACTACTCAGGTTAGGAAGTGATTATCATACTCACACTAAGCTTAATCCAAACTGGTACCCTCATTCATACATACATGCATGCATGCCTATCAACATACAAATATACATAGTAACCTACATATGGACATGCATAATTACATACATTTATCTATAAATCCATATATTCATCC
>JAXCGZ010005039.1:0-21767 GCA_037179515.1 Halocaridina rubra
CCACAGACCGCGATAGGTGAATTTCTGTGAAGTAGGATCACCCTATATGTACATAGGTATTTGACATTTATTTTTACGTTTACTGTATAAACCCTCCCTGTACTGTTAACAAACCACCCTTTACTTCATAAATAACAGCATGCAAGCATAAATTTATATGAAAGTGATAGGTAAACTTACCGTGAATGAGGTGGTAATGACATGACATACTCATATACATAGGTATTTTACAATTATTTTTATGTTTACTGTATAAACCCTCTAGCACTGTTAAAAAACCACCCTTTACTTTATATATAACAGCATGCAAGTGTAAATTTATATGAACGTGATAGGTAAACTTACCGTGAATGAGGTGGTAATGACGTTTGTAGACTCCATAGGAAATTATTCCGCAGCCAATAACAGCTTTACGGCTGCTTTTCGCAAGCGAAGAACATGGTAATGGGGAGTTGCTGTCGCTGTTTCTTCTTTTGTTGGAAGATGGTCTTGTAAGGAATCATGGCATCGTCGAGAAGATTTCAGGTCACCGAATGAACCATATTATCGTCATGTTCCTGCGAAGGTTGTTGGACTGCTTTCACATGTTCATACATGGCTGCCAGATGTTCGAGTGTAAAGCCAGGTTCTTCAATTTCTTCGTGCGTTTCCTCAAGTTCTTCTTTTTCCTTTTCTTCGCTCGCTGATTTTGTAATTTCTTCCAAGCCTTCATCAGTCAAAGGCTGCAAGTGGCAGTCAATTAGTTCATTCACGTCTTCGTGGGTCATATCTTTAAAGCCTTCTCCTCCTAGCAATGCAGCCAACTTCACAGCTTTCACAACTGCCGAGTTATGGACTTTGTCAGGAGCAAATCCCTTGTAGTTGTAGATGACTTCGGGCCACAACTGCTTCCAGCTGGTATTGATTGTGGCCGGCTTCATCTCTTTGATTGCATTCTGAATATTTTGAAGGCATGTAGCAATGGTGTAATTGCACCAGTAAGTCTTCATTGAGAATTCTTTGTCCGCATCCATGGCTTCAACCAGGTTCGCCAGGGCATTTCGTGTGTAGAGGGCCTTGAACGCACGAACAACGCCTTGATCCATAAGCTGAATCAGTGACGTCATATTCGGTGGCAGGAACTCTACTTGAATACTGTCATATTCGAGATTAGTTGCGTGGCCACCAGCATTATCCATCAAAAAGGACTTTAAATTCAAGGACTTTTTCCGCAAGATAAAATTTTACCTGAGGGATAAAGCATTGGTGAAACCAGTCCGATGAGAGGCTTTTCATGATCCAGGCCTTAGAGTTATGCATCCAATTCACTGGCAGCAGATTCTTGTTTTTATTCTTCAAAGCCCTAGGGTTCTCTGACTTGTAGATAAGCCAGGGCTTTAACATGAAACCCGCAGCATTCCCGCAAATGATGAGGGTAACGCGATCTTTGTGTGCCTTCAATCCCGGGGCTTTAGCTTCTTCCCTTCTTCCTTGAAGAGAAAAGTGCGAGACAGCATTCTCTTCCAAAATAACCCAGTCTCATCCATGTTGAACACTTGCTCAGAAGCATATTCCCCTTCGGCGATAAATTCTTGAAGTCGTTGTTGTTCACATAATCTTCTGCTGCAGTTGTATCTGCAGAGGCAGCTTTGCCATAAACTGCAACGCTCTTTAGTCCAAAGAGCTTTTGAAATTTGGCGAACCATCCCTTGCTTGCAACAAATGATTGTTTCCTCGGTGGAGAATCGCTGGAGGGTCCTGGTTGTGGGTTGTCGATATCTTCTTCTCTCTCCTCCTCTCCACGGTCACCACTGTCGTCATCGGGTTCGTTTGCAGCGAATGTCTCGTACAGCTTCTTTGCCTTTGTTTGTATGATATTGCTGTCTATGCTGATGTTCTCCTTTCTGCAATCAGCAATCCACAGGGCCAAAGCAGATTCCATCTGCACTATTATCTTATTGCGGGGTGTTACAACCCTCTTCGCTGATTTACTGAAAGGAATAGTCACTGTTTTCCTGATATTTGCCTCGTCCTTTTTGATGTAGCGAACAGTAAATTCATTGAGGCCAAAATGGCGGCCGACATCTGCAAACCTTCTTCCTTCTTTCAGCATATCTAACAGTTTCACCTTATCTCTTATGGTTAACATCTTCATTTGCCGCTTAGGCACACTACCAGAAGCCTTAGAAGATGAAGGATGTTTGGGAGACATTGCAAAGGTTGAAATACGTGAAGAAAATAAATCACAAGCACAACGTATTAATAAGCACAACGCGAATGGCGTACATGTGAGTTAGACTGAACGAGTGAGGCGAGACAATGGAAGATGGTGGGAGAACCAAGCTTCAATCAAAAGCCAATCAGACCCCATGATAAAGAGCATACAGAAAAACAATTATGTGATTCGTTGTCTCCCACCCTTTCATCCAATAGCATTCCATGAACTATCTCACGTAGGTGCGAGCCTTTGCGTTTTCCAAGACGCCAGTACATTGTACGCTATCGGACAGTATTTCACACGGTGCAATAATGAGAGTTATATGTTTAAATTTATGTTTTTTACTAATTTTTACTGTTTTTTTATTCTTAGGCTAGGAAATACTTGTTTTATCAATAAAATAATGAAAATTTCAATATGTGCTAGCTCATGTAGGTGCGACCCATTTCGTTTTCCGAAACGCTGATACCGGTATCGTATTTTACATGGTGCAATACTGAGATTATTTATGTTTTTAACTATTTTTTACTGTTTTATTATCCTTAGGCTAAGAAATACGTTTTTTTTATCAATAAAATCATGAAACTACTGGAAATCTTAATATATGCTAGCTCACGTAGGTGCGGCCCTTTGTGTTTTCCGATACGTTGATACCGGTATCGTACTTTCTATGGTGCAGAGTTACATGTTCAAATTTATGTTATTTTTACTATTTCTTACTGTTTTATTATTCTTAGACTGGGAAATAAATTTTTTTTATCAATAAAATAATGAAATTTCTTTTTAATAAAATGATGAAAATACTGAAAATTTATATTTTTTTAATATTTTAATATTTTCGCATATACCCAGAAAAAAAAAATTCGCCAAAAAAAAACGCAATGCACTGAATTCGCGATAGGTGAACTGCGATAAAGCGAGGGATTACTCTATATATATATATATATATATATATATATATATATATATATATATATATATATATATATATATACACCAAGCTCGCTTTTAGGCATTTTTTAAATCCACGAAATTGGAATAACGCCCCTAAAAAGTAATAGTTAAAAAATACGAAATACACAAATAACAGCCATGCAAAATAAAAAAAATTTAAAAATTTCATTTTAGTAAATAATCGACCGCCTCAGAGGCACTTTTCCGACATGCTGCCATGTGCTGCAGTGTCTCTTTACCCAGCATACTGCGTGGATATATCACTTGTTCTAACTGTGTTTGTGTTAAGGTTTGTATATCGTCAGGAAAAAAGCGTGCAAGAGAGCATCAGCTGATACAGAGGCGGCAAAACGTTTGCAGATAGAGGTTTGTTCTCCTGCATCCTCCTCCTCTTCTAACGTTTAATGCAATCGGATATTATGGAGAGAATGGAAAAAAACAATTAAGAACAAACAGCACACAAACTTGCTGTATAATATCGTCAGGGAAATAGCGTGCGAGAGTGCATCAGCTGATATGGAGGTAGCAAAACATTTGCAAATATAGGTTCGTTCTCCCGCATCTTCCTCCTCTTCTACCGCTTAATGCGATCGGATATTATGGAGAGAATGGAAAAAATGCTAAGTACAGTACGTGAATGAGCAGTAAGAATAAACAGCAAACAAACTTGCAATATAATATCGTCAGGAAAATAGCGTGCGAGAGTGCATCAGCTGATACGGAGGCAGTAAAATGTTTGCAGATCTGGAGTCAATCATAGTATCAAGTATCGTCCACATTAGCTTCGGACCTCACTGCAGATAGAGATTCGTTCTCCCGCATCCTCCTCCTCTTCTACCGCTAAATGCGATCAGATATTATGGAGAGAATGGAAAAAAGCATTAATAACAAACAGAAAACAAACTTACGATATAATATCGTTAGGGAAATGGTGTGCGAGAGTGCATAAGCTGATACTGAGGCGGAAAAACGTTTGCAGAGAGGTTTGTCCTCTTGCATCCTCCTCTTAATGCGATTGGATATTATGGAAAGAATGGAAAAAAAGCATTAAGATCAAACAGCAAACAAACTTGCCATATAGTATCGTCAGGGAAAAAGCGTGCGAGCAAAAAGTCTGCAAATAGAGGTTCATTCTCCTGCATCCTCCTCCTCTTATACCACTTAAGTTACATGCTCACCGCCACCATGCACGTCCCAGTGTATGCCTGTTGCCCACCACATAATAGAGTACATTAATTTGTTTACTGTGCAGTAAATCTGTATATCTTTTGTACTCTACACTATTTGCATGTTAATATAAATAACTACAGGTCTTTCTGCTTTGCTATGTACTTATAAACTATGTTTTACATATCTTATATCTTTGGCATAGTGTGTCTATGTATGGTTGTGAAACGTATCTATGCCCATTATCATTGTTTCTTATGAGAAATGACTCGTTACATTACGTGATTATCACATTACCTGTCACTTCTGATTCGTGTTATTCTACGAACTAGGTGCATATATTCTCAGTTGTTCCGGAAAGTTAGAACTTGTACTGCAGATCAGCACAAAAGCAGCACCAAATACTGACCAATACATTTTGCTACCCAATGCTATCAATGTTCTGTTGCTTTAAAACATATTAATAAAGCAAACTTTAGCTCTACAAAATTGTAAACGGATATTTCATATAGTTTCTGCTTAGTTTTTTAAGGAGTCTTTTTAGTTTAACTGATTCTGTATTTTTCCATGTGATGTCAAAAACTGAAGTTCCTCCAATAGCACTTTAAATATCTCACCCCAAATCACAGGAACAACTGACTATAAACTTGCAGATGGAGCAAATCATAAAAGTTAATCATTCATAGTTTTTATAATTATTGGTATGAAATTTTACAATGACACTAAATATATTGTTCTTTTGGCTTATGAAACATGATACTGTGACCACGGGCAAAGATAATAATCACAACGGACTCTCTATTTTCACAAAAATTTTCAGCATTATAAAGAAGATGTAAAAAATTCATCAGTAAAAGCTTAATAAAGATGATTTCACTCTTGACTTCCACTGTTAATCTAAAATGAGTTATATATCAACTATACTTTATACATATGAATATACAGTACATGAATACTTGATATATATGAACAGTCATACACACGGAGTCAATATATGTGGATATATAAAGAAGCTATGGTGCTAACAAACACTTACATGTGTACATATAAATAAACTGTCTTGAAATATATTCAAGACAGACCTTACCAAACTGCATTCGGCCTTTGGATGATATTCTTTAAGTCTACTACCTAGAACTTACACTATAAACATTCAATCATTATACAAAATAACAACGTTTGTACACAAAACACACATTTACACACAAGGAAACTCGGGGACTACTGGAAATGTAAATTCTAAAGTCAAAGCTTTTACCACTGAGCTGCACCTTACAGGTAAAAGTATATATCTAACACACAAACTAAACAGGACACAGAGAAACTCACATTCTTTTCACAAATATAAGAGAGAATACTACAGATTCTACCCAACTGCACATGAGTTTCAATGAAGTCCTTTAAGTCTCCTACCTCACATTTACTGGGTCTACACATCTTCAAACATTTTGAAGAGTACAGAAGCTCCTCTACTTGCAAATAACCTATTTACGAACATTCCTAGCTATGAACAAATACCTACCCATCATCTATCCATGTATTAATGTATGTCTTACTGCTTTGTACTGTATTATTACAGAATTATTACTGCATTGAAATTAATTAATGCAGCATACTTTATGTTTTATGTAGTAGTTAAGTGTCTTTAGCCTAAGTATTGTACAGTACTGCATATGTATGTACTGTAGAGTACTTTATTTTTACCTAAACACAGCTTACAAACAATTCTAATTACGAACAGACTTTTGGAACTTTTCTTGTCTGTAAGTTGAGGAGTGTCTGTATTTACAATCTTATATCAATGCTTTCCATACCTCTGTGGCTGAAAAGATGATGTTCTCTAATACTGGCCCATGAGCTCCAATCTCTGCAATCTGAGGGGGTGGGGTATTTTCTGCGGTAAATACTGACAGAAATCCTTTTTCAATTTTCCACAGATCTCTTTACCCATCTCAGTGATGCTTCCATCCACTCTCTTTAGCTTTAAAACCTGTTCTTTTACCTTCAGTTTTCCTCTGTTAAAGCTTTGGAAAAGTTTGAGATTTTCTTTAGCTTCCCTAGTGATGCCCCTTTTAAAGTCTCTCTCTGCCTCTATTCTTTTACTTAGGTAATCATTTCTTGCTCTTTTATAAGTCTGCCAGCCATTTATTCTTTTTCTCCTCTTATACCTTTTCCAGTAATTGCCTCTCCATTCCTTACCTATCTTACACTCATTATTGAACCATTTCTCTCTGACATGAATAGTTCCTATTTTGTGGAAGGTATGCAACAATCTACTATCTTCTCAAATTCCTCACAAAAAATATCGTAATTCTTGTACAGATTTGTTGTTAAATAAGGTCCTCTAGTCAATAACTCCAAAAAGCTCAATAATTTAGATGTAATCTCTTTCCAGATGGTTCCTCCTCGAGTCTTCAGTGCCTCTACTTTCAGGCTGAACATCTTCGATGATATACTCCATCAACAACACACAGTGGTCACTCTTTCCAATTGGTGCTTCATACTCAATTTTTTAAATATCCAACACATTATCTGTGAATACTAGATCAAGCAGCGATGCCTCATCCCACTCCTGGCCCTCGTTGGTTCCAGTACATGTTGATGTACATCCTGCTGTAAGAAGAGAGCTTGCTCGACTACGGAAGAGGGAGAAAGAAGAAAAGGAGAGACCAGAAAATCAAGGTGTTAATATCCATTATGACAATCAGCGTCGTATATTATTACGTGATGGTGAAATTATTGACAGGTATGCTCCTTCGTATTTTTAAGATGTGCACAAAATAGCGTATTTACCAGTGAGCTCAATATGTGTTGTTGGAATATTGCAGGTGGCAAGGACAAATTGAACAATTCTGATATTTTATCATTTATTCTCGGGTTTCATATCGTGTGGCTTTTGGAAATAAAAACTATTGCTCGTATTAGTGTACCAGGATTTTACACTTATCATAACCCCTCTAAGTACTGTGGTAATAGGGGAGGCGTTGCAATGCTTGTAAAATGCTCGCTTTCAAAATATATCAAAAATGTAAATGTAAATGTTGAAGGTCAAATTTTGCTAGAATTGTCATGTTTTCCAGGCTTTGTATTTGGTGGGGTATATATACCACCGAATGACTCTCCTTATTTTCAGCCAGCTTGTTTTGGTAACCTAAGCGCAGTTGTGAATGAACACAATAAGGTTGTACTAATGGGTGATTTGAATTCGCGTGTAGGTATACCTATTCTTTATGATGAAAGTTTCAAATCATACAAATATGAAGGGGTAATAGATACAAGTGTGAATGAAAATGGGAGACAATTGCTGAACCTTTGCCGTGGCAGCACAATGGTGATAGGTAATCACCTAGTATATAAGGGTAAAAGGTTAGAAGGAGGTTTATCCTTTAAAAGAGGATCAAATTGGATATCTGAGATTGATGTATGTGTCTTAAAAGAAAATACACTGAAATATGTAAAATCTGTTGAAATGAACCAGAATATTGTAGGATCTGACCACGCCCCACTAATGGTTCAACTTGATCTTAATGATATTCAGGAAACAGTGCCATCCTTGCTGATGGAGAGGGCTTTAAATTTAGGTAGTTCTTGCTATAATGTTCAATATATTGAAAACAGTTACACAATCCGGGGTCCTTCCCATAAGAATGTAGACTTGGATAGATTCAAATTAGTCATGAATGAAACTCAGCCCCCAGAATTATTTGAAATTCATAATGAGAACATTTTTAATATTTTAGAGACAGGTAATAAGATTATCAATAATGTAGCAAGAGACTGCAGAGTTTTTCAATCTGGGGAGTTAGAGTTTAATGGATGGGATCAAGACCACCCTCGATGGAGGAGAATATTTGAAAAAAATGATCCAAAAATTATATGGAAATCTATTAACTGGAATGGCAATGTGGTGGAACCCAATGATGTGCAACCTGAAGATGTCAATTTCAAATTGCATTTCGAAAATTTGTTTAATCCTCCGACAGTTAATCCTAATCAAATCATTGATGTGTCAGACTCACCTAATATTCCCATATTGGATGATCCCTTTACTGCTCAAGAGTTAGACATGGCAGTGCAAAGTATAAAAAAAGATAAGAGTTATATTGGAATGTGTCCTGGTTTATTTACGATGCTACCACAGACATGGTTATCCTTTTTCCTTACAATTTTTAATTTCCTTTTCTTAAATGTCCTTTATCCATTTGCTTGGTGCCACAATAAACTGATCACTCTATTTAAATCTGGGGATAGAAGAGATTGCGGAAACTATCGGGGCATAAGTATAATGAACACCTTGGCAAAAATCTATGATATGCTTTTGATGAGACGGTTAAGTTTATGGTTTAATATAGATAAGTGTCAGGCCGGAGCTCAGAAGGGTAGAGGGTGTATAGAGCAGATTTTGGCTTTAAGGTTATTGATGGATTATGCTGCTTGCAAGAAGCAAAAATTGTATATAGTTTTTGTGGATTTTAGTAAGGCGTACGACAGGGTACCAAAATATGATTTAATCGAGTGTCTCAAGTCGGTGGGATGTGGAAGGGTTATGTTGTCAGCTATCCAAAATATTTATTCATGTACAAAAAGTGTGTTAAAATCTGCTATAATAACAACATCTATAGGTATACGCCAAGGAGCTCCTACGAGCTGCATTTTCTTTGTCATTTATATGGATAAAATGGTGAGAATGATTAAAGAAAAAGTGAGAATTGATGGTTTTTTGGGAAATTTACATACTCTTTTAATGATGGATGACACGGTGATTGTAAGTACATCTCGTGAAAAGTGCATATCAAAACTTGAGGCTCTATTAGATTATTGTAATGCTTATGGTATGGTGATTAATGAAAAGAAGACAAAGTATTTTGTTGTTAATGGAAAAGACAGAGATAAAGTATCAATAGTGATAAACAACATAAAAATAGATTATTGTAAAAAGTATCTGTACTTAGGTGCATGGTTTACTGATGATGCAAATATGCACTCAGTACTTAAACAGCATGAAATCGATGGTACGGCAACAGTCAATAAGTTTAGTATATTCTGCATAAATAACATGAGTATGCCCTATGCATATAAGGTTAAAGTTTTTAAAGCTGCTTTGAGTTCTTCACTTTTGTATGGCTCTGAGAGTTGGTTCACAAGTAATTTAGCTTGCATGGAAAAACTTTATAACAGGGCAGTAAAGTGTTTATTGGGAGTGAGAAACAACACTCCAATATCCTTATGTTTAATAGAAAGTGGTTTGGAAACTTTAGTACATGAAGTTAATGAAAGAAGAAGGGGATTTTTAACCAAAAAAATGCAACAGGTTAACAATGAAGAACCTTTCTATGTGGTATTTGACATCTGCAGACGGGAAAATACACCTGGTTATCAATTCTTAAATTCATATATTGCAAATAATGTGGAAGCTTCTGCTCTAAGTGGAATAAAATCTGTAATACTGAATAAACCCGAAGGTGCCACAAAATATCTTACATATAGACAAATTTTAAATAGTCAGTTGACAGTACATAAAGTGTATAGTAGCAAAGAGTTTGTACCAGATTATTTGCGAATGGCATTCACAAGGTTAAGAGTAATGTCTCATGAGTTGCGTGTAGAGACTGGAAGGTGGAGCAGAACACCAAGAGAAATGAGAGTATGTGCTTGTGATCAAATGGCAGTTCAGAGTGAAGAACATGTGCTAATTGAGTGTCCTTTCTCCCAACCAGTGAGACAAAAATATAATATGTTAAACTATCTGAGTGTCCAATCACTTTTGAATGAAGAGCTTCATATTACCGAGTTGTGTCAATATATTTATGAAGTACTAAAGTTGTACAGATAAGGAAGAGATTCAACCTTGTAATGAGGAAAGCATTGATTTTTTTTTGTATGTATAGGTTAATTTGTAATATTTGGATGTATTCTATTCTTCTAACTGTATTTCAGAATTAGGCATTAAGGTAAATATGATTATTTACTTTTGTTGGTAAGTTTGTGATAATATGTGTATTGTTCTTTAGGCTAAGATTTTTTTGATGGACAAAATATTGTTTCTATTACCTATGCTATTTTGTGCAAAAAGAAAAAAATTAATATATTTTTGTAATACTTTTGTAATATTTTGTCAATAAACTATATATATGTCAGTATATTTATGAATTACTAAAGTTGTACAGATAAGGAAGAGATTCAACCTTGTAATGAGGAAAGCATTGATTTTTGTATGTATAGGTTAATTTGCAATATATGGATGTATTCTATTCTTCTAACTGTATTTCAGAATTAGGCATTAAGATAAATATGATTATTTACTTTTGTTGGTAAGTTTGTGAGAATATTTGTATTGTTCTTTAGGCTAAGATTTTTTTGATGGACAAAATATTGTTTCTATTACTTATGCTATTTTGTGCAAAAAGAAAAAATTTAATATATTTTTGTAATACTTTTGTAATATTTTGTCAATAAACTATATATATATATATATATATATAGGAAATTCCCTTGTAAGCAATCTAGGAATCTTGCAAAGAATGAGACCTCCATACAAGGTGGGTCAAGATTTATCCAATTTATCTCTGTGATTAAAATCTCCCATCATCAAACTCCTACAATTTCTCTCCTGTGCAATGTTAACAACTGAGTTTATGACTTCACTAGTACCTATATGACTTTCCTCATAAACTTCCAGCCTACATTGATTCCTGTTTGGTTATATGCAACACGTATTATAATGCTCTCTGCCCTCGTTATTTATGTGAGAAACAAGAAATTCCTTGAACTCACTTTCTATAGCAAAGTTTATTTTTTCAAGCTGAAATCTTTCAATTATGAGCAATGCTATCCCTCCACCAGTTCTCTCAGATCTTTCAACCCTTAATATTCTGAAGCCCTTGGGAAAAACTGTGACACTGTTAAAGTCCTCACTTAACTTGGACTCTGTAACTGCTACTATATCTGCCTTACTGTTGTGAATCCTGTCCTTTAATTCTGTGTGATTACCAGATTGTAATCACACAGAATTAAAGGACAGGATTCACACCAGTAAGGCAGATATAGTAGCAGTTACAGAGTCCAAGTTAAGTGAGGACTTTAACAGTGTGTGTGTGTGTGTGTGTGTGTGTGTGTGTGTGTGTGTGTGTGTGTGTGTGTGTGTGTGTGTGTGTGTGTGTGTGTGTGTGTGAGATTACCTAATTGTGTTTACGGGAAAGAGCCCAAAGCTCGTATCTTCCCGTCTCCAGATCGGTTCCATTTTATACTTAGTGATACTTATCATACCTGTCCTTAAAACTATGGATTGAGATAGCATTAACTACCTTCTCGCTTAGCCAATTCCAAGTATCAACTACTCTTACACTGAAAAAGTATTTTCTTATATCCAGCAAAGAAGTTTTCTTACGAAGCTTCAAACTATGACCTCTAGTTCAAAAGCCTGCCATATCAAAATATCGATCCCTATCCACTCTATCATAACCATGAAGGAATTTAAAGACTGACACCATATCCCCCCTCAATCTTCTAGCTTCGAGTGATGGTAAGTCTAATTCCTCAGCCTCTCATCATAACTGAGATTGCATATTTCTGGCACCAGTTTCGTGGCATGTCTTTGAACTTTTTCAAGCTTAGCTATGTGCTTTTTAAAGTGCGGATTCCAAAAGGGGGCTGCATATTCGAGTTTTGGCCTCACATAGGTTACATAAATATTTCAGAACATTTCCTTGTCCATTTGCCTGAAGGTTACCCTTACATTTGATAAGAATGCATATGCTGCCCTTACTATGCCATTTATATGTATTTCTGGAGACAAATCTGCCAGTATGTTTACTCCTAGATCTCTCTCATTTTCTGTCTCTTGAAGTTGTACTCCAGCCACCGAGTAGTCAAGCTTGGGCCTTCTTGCACTTGTACCCATTCTCATTACCTTACATTTTGAAGTATTGAATTTCATTAGCAACTTTTTTGACCACTCATGCAGACTATTTAGATCTTCCTGAAGTTCTCTATTATTGTTCTCGTTTCCTACTTTCTTCACAATCTTTGCATCATCTACAAACATATTCATGAATGATTTACAGACTCTGGTAGGTCATATTCATATACAAGTAACAAAAGTGGCCCTAAAACTGAACCCTGTGGAACTCCACTACTAACTCTTCTCCATTCAGACACTGAGTGTCTTATTCTAACCCTCTGTTCCCTTCCTTCTAAGTAAGTTTTTATCCATTCCAAAACATTTCCACCTACTCTAGCCATTGATTGCATCTTCCTAATAAGTCTCCCATGTGGAACAGTCAAAAGCTTTCTGGAAATCTAGGAATATGCAATCTGCCCAGCCCTCTCTTTCCTGTAAGATTCGGCTTACTTCATCATAAAATTCTAATAAGTTTGTTACTGTTGATCTACCTACTCTGAAGCCATGTTGCCTCACTGACAAAGTTGAAGGATTCCAAGTGAAGAGAGATATGTTTCCTTAGTAGTTTCTCCATAACTTTGCAAACTATGCTGGTCAAGGAAACTATAGTTCAGAGCCATATCCCTCCTTCCCTTTTTGAAGATAGGTATCATGTTTGCTTGTTTCCAGTATCTTGGAATCTCCCCTGACTCTCGTGACTTTTTAAATATGATACTTAAAGCCACTGATATTGAGTTTGCGCATTTTTTAAGTACATGAGGGGATATATCATCAGGACCTGTAGCTTTATGAACATCTTACTCCATCAGCGCTTTGCATACCTCTGTGGCTGTAAGGTTGATGTTCTCTAATACCGGCCCTTGAGCTTCTATCTTTGCAATCTGAGAGGGTGGGGTATTTTCTACTGTAATTACTGACTGAAACTCCTTGTTCAATTCTTTGCAGATCTCTTCATCCGTCTCAGTGATGCTTCCATCCGCTCTCATTAGCCTTAAAACCTGTTCTTTTACCTACAGTTTTCCTCTGATAAAGCTGTGGAAAAGCTTGGGATTTTCTTTAGCCTTCCTGGTGATGTCCCTCTCATAATCTCTCTCTGCCTCTCTTCTTTTACTTAGGTAGTCATTTCTTGCTCTTTTGTAGGTTTGCCAGGCATTTATGTTTTTTCTCCTCCTATACCTTTTCCAGCATTTGTCTCTCCACTCCTTAGCTCTTTTACACTTATTATCGAACCATTTCTCTCTGGCATGAATTACACCTACTTTGGTGACAGGTATGCAGCAATCTACTATCTTCCCATATTTCTCACAAAAGATGTCATACATTTCTTGTACAGATTTGTTGTAAAATAAGGTTCTCCAGTCAATAACTGCAAAAAGCTCATCCCATTTTGATGTAATATCTTTTCGGATAGTTCCTCCTCATGTCCTCAGTGTCTCTACTCTCAGGCAGAATATCTTCAATGATATACTTCATCAACAACACACAGTGGTCACTCTTTTCAATTGGTGGTTCATACTCAATTTTTTCAATATCCAACACATTATCTGTGAATACTAGATCAAGTAGTGATGGCTCATCCCCACCCCTCGCCCTCGTTGGTTCCATTACATGTTGGTGTAGGAAATTCCCTTGTACACAATCTAGGAATCCTGCCCAAATGAGTCCTCACCACAGTGTGGGTCAAGATTTATCCAATCTATCTCTTTATGATTAAAATTTCCCATAATCAAAATCCTACATTTTCTCTCCCATGCCATGTTAACAACTGAGCTTATGACTTCAATAGTACCTATATGACTTTCCTCATAAACATCTAGCCTATTCTGGTTCCTTGGTGGGTTATATACAACAGTTATTATAATGCTCTCTGACCCAGTATTTATGCGAGCAGCAAAAAATTCCTTGAACTCACTCTCTATAGCCAAGTTTATTTCTTCAACTTGAATCCTTTCACTTATGAGCAGTGCTATCCCTCCACCAGTCCTCTCAGATCTTCAACCCTTAATATTCTGAAGCCCTTAGGAAAAACTGTGACACTGTTTATGTCCTCACTCAACTTAGTCTCTGTAATTGCTACTATATCTGCCTTACTGTTGTGAATCCTATCTTTTATTTCTACTGCCTTACCAGCTAATCCATCAGCATTTGTGTATAACAATCTTAATGAGGCCCCATCCCCTGATCTTCTGTCATTATCTTCTTTATCTCCCCTTTGTCTGGAAGAACTCTGTAATGAAAATTTTTCTTCTCTTCTTCATTTCTTTCCTCATTTAACCTTCTTGCCTCTTCCAACAAGTTTTTGATCTTTCCCATCTCTTCCTGTGTTCTGTATCGTCTAATGAACACTTCTTTGAATTTTTGAAGGTCTTTTAGACTTTTTTTCTCAACAATATTTCCCTACATGTTTCCCCTCTCTCAAAGGTTACTTTTGTTGGTCTCGGCTTTCCTTCCCTCGAATATTTGCCTAGTTGGTGAATGTTTACAATATCCTCAGGACCACAAACTACTCTAAGCTTTCTTATCAGGTCTACAACCATAGCTTTATTTTCTTCAAGTCTCCCCTGCCATGTTGGCTCCTGGGATTCGCTTATGCCTGAGATTACCACTGTCTTCTCTTTATCAAGTGCCTGTTTAATCAGTGGATTTGCCCTTTCAATCACAACGTCTTTCATTTTTTCGATTACTGTCGCTTTATAGTCAACTGTTTGTATGTTTTCCAGTGCCACCACCTTTATAGCCTCTTTTACTGCCACATTCCCCTTTAGTGCATCAGCAAAGGAAGTTTTCATGGCATCATGTTCCATATTCAGCTCCTGGAACTCTTTTATAAACTGTTCAATGTTTTCCTTAATCTGGACATTCCAAGCTGCAATCTCGTCTCTCTCAGAAGAGAGCAGTGAACTAATATCTAATTCATTTAGTGATTACCTAATTGTGATTACCTAATTGTGTTTACGGGAAAGAGCCCAAAGCTCGTATCTTCCCGTCTCCTCATCGGTTCCATTTTAGACTTAGTGATACTTATCATACCTGTCCTTAAAACTATGGATTGAGATAGCATTAACTACCACCTCGCTTAGCGAATTCCAATTATCAGCTACTCTTACACTGAAAAAGTATTTCCTTACATCCTGCAAAGAAGTTTTCTTACGAAGCTTCAAACTATGACCTCTAGTCCTAGAGCCAGCCATATCAAAATATCGATTCCTATCCACTCTATCATAACCATGAAGGAATTTAAACACTGTCACCATATCCCCCCTCACTCTTCTAGCTTCGAGTGATGGTAAGTCTAATTCCCTCAGCCTCTCATCATAACTGAGATTGCGTATTTCTGGCACCAGTTTCGTGGCATGTCTTTGAACTTTTTCAAGCTTAGCTATGTGCTTTTTAAAGTGCGGATTCCAAAAGGGGGCTGCATATTCGAGTTTTGGCCTCACATAGGTTACATAAATATTTCTGAACATTTCCTTGTCCATGTGCCTGAAGGCTACCCTTACATTTGATAAGAATGCATATGCTGCCCTTACTATGCCATTTATATGTATTTCTGGAGACAAATCTGCCAGTATGTTTACTCCTAGATCTCTCTCATTTTCTGTCTCTTGAAGTTGTACTCCAGCCACCGAGTAGTCAAGCTTGGGCCTTCTTGCACTTGTACCCATTCTCATTACCTTACATTTTGAAGTATTGAATTTCATTAGCCACTTTTCTGACCACTCATGCAGATTATTTAGATCCTCCTGAAGTTCTCTACCATTGTTCTCGTTTTTTACTTTCTTCACAATCTTTGCATCATCTGCAAACATATTCATGAATGAATTTACAGACTCTGGTAGGTCATTTACATATACAAGGAACAAAAGTGGCCCTAAAACTGAACCCTGTGGAACTCCACTACTAACTCTTCTCCATTCAGACACTGAGTGTCTTACTCTAACCCTCTGTTCCCTTCCTTCTAAGTAAGTTTTTATCCATTCCAAAACTTTTCCACCTATTCTAGCCATTGATTGCAGCTTCCTAATAAGTCTCCCATGTGGAACAGTGTCAAACGCTTTCTGGAAGTCAAGGAATATGCAATCTGCCCAGCCCTCTCTTTCCTGTAAGATTTGGCTTACTGCATCATAAAATTCTAATAAGTTTGTTACTGTTGATCTATCTTCTCTGAAGCCATGTTGCCTCACTGACAAAAAGTTGGATTCCAAGTGAAGAGAGATATGTTTCCTTAGTAGTTTCTCCATAACTTTGCAAACTATGCTGGTCAAGGAAACTGGTCTGTAGTTCAGAGCCGTATCCCTCCTTCCCTTTTTGAAGATAGGTATCACATTTGCTTGTTTCCAGTATCTTGGAATCTCCCCTGACTCCAGTGACTCCTTAAATATGATACTTAGTGCCACTGATATTGTGTTTGCGCATTTTTTAAGCACATGAGGGGATATGTCATCAGGACCTGTAGCTTTATGAACATCTAAATCCATCAGCGCTTTGCATACCTCTGTGGCTGTAAGGTTGATGTTCTCTAATACCAGCCCTTGAGCTTCTATCACTGCAATCTGAGGGGGTGGGGTATTTTCTACTGTAAATACTGACTGAAACTCCTTGTTCAATTCTTTGCAGATCTCTTCATCCGTCTCAGTGATGCTTCCATCCGCTCTCTTTAGCCTTAAAACCTGTTCTTTTACCAACAGTTTTCCTCTGATAAAGCTGTGGAAAAGCTTGGGATTTTCTTTAGCCTTCCTGGTGATGTCCCTCTCATAGTCTCTCTCTGCCTCTCTCCTTTTACTTAGGTAGTCATTTCTTGCTCTTTTGTAGGTTTGCCAGGCATTTATGTTTTTTCTCCTCCTATACCTTTTCCAGCATTTGTCACTCCACTCCTTAGCTCTTTTACACCCATTATCGAACCATTTCTCTCTGGCATGAATTACACCTACTTTGGTGACAGGTATGCAGCAATCTACTATCTTCCCATATTTCTCACAAAAGATGTCATACATTTCTTGTACAGATTTGTTGTAAAATAAGGTTCTCCAGTCAATAACTGCAAAAAGCTCATTCGTTTTGATGTAATCTCCTTTCGGATAGTTCCTCCTCATGTCCTCAGTGCCTCTACTCTCAGGAAGAATATCTTCAATGATATACTCCATCAACAACACACAGTGGTCACTCTTTCCAATTGGTGGTTCATACTCAATTTTTTCAATATCCAACACATTATCTGTGAACACTAGATCAAGTAGTGATGGCTCATCCCCACCCCTGGCCCTTGTTGGTTCCATTACATGTTGGTGTAGGAAATTCCCTTGTACGCAATCTAGGAATCTTGCCCCGAATGAGTCCTCACCACTGTGTGGGTCAAGATTTATCCAATCTATCTCTTTATGATTAAAGTCTCCCATAATCAAAATCCTACATTTTTTTTCCCGTGCCATGTTAACAACTGAGTTTATGACTTCAATAGTACCTATATGACTTTCCTCATAAACTTCAAGCCTATTTTGGTTCCTTGGTGGGTTGTATACAACAGTTATTATAATGCTCTCTGACCCAGTATAGTGTGTGTGTGTGTGTGCTTGTATTTGCGTGCAAGCGTATATATATATATATATATATATATATATATATATATATATATATATATATATATATATATATATATATATATATATATATATATATATATATATATATATATATATATATATATATATATATATATATATATATATATATATATATATATATATATATATATATATATATATGTGTGTGTGTGATTACCTAATTGTGATTACCTAATTGTGTTTACGGGAAAGAGCCCAAAGCTCGTATCTTCCCGTCTCCTCATCGGTTCCATTTTATACTTAGTGATACTTATCATACCTGTCCTTAAAACTATGGATTGAAATAGCATTAACTACCTCCTCGCTTAGCCCATTCCAATTATCAACTACTCTTACACTGAAAAAGTATTTCCTTACATCCTGCAAAGAAGTTTTCTTACGAAGCTTCAAACTATGACCTCTAGTTCTAGAGCCAGCCATATCAAAATATCGATCCCTATCCACTCTATCATAACCATGAAGGAATTTAAAGACTGTCACCATATCCCCCCTCACTCTTCTAGCTTCGAGTGATGGTAAGTCTAATTCCCTCAGCCTCTCATCATAATTGACATTGCGTATTTCTGGCACCAGTTTCGTGGCATGTCTTTGAACTTTTTCAAGCTTAGCTATGTGCTTTTTCAAGTGCGGATTCCAAAAGGGGGCTGCATATTCGAGTTTTGCCCTCACATAGGTTACATAAATATATCTGAACATTTCCTTGTCCATGTGCCTGAAGGCTACCCTTACATTTGATAAGAATGCATATGCTCCCCTTACTATGCCATTTATATGTATTTCTGGAAACAAATTGGCCAGTATGTTTACGCCTAGATCTCTCTCATTTTCTGTCTCTTGAAGTTGTACCCCTGCCACCGAGTAGTTAGGCTTGGGCCTTCTTGCACTTGTACCCATTCTCATTACCTTACATTTTGAAGTATTGAATTTTAGTAGCCACTTTTCTGACCACTCATGCAGACTGTTTAGATCTTCCTGAAGTTCTCTATTATTGTTCTCGTTTCTTACTTTCTGCACAATCTTTGCATCATCTGCAAACATATTCATGAATGAATTTACAGACTTTGGTAGGTCATTTACATATACAAGGAACAAGAGTGGCCCTAAAACTGAACCCTGTGGAACTCCACTACTAACTCTTCTCCATTCAGACACCGAGTGTCTTACTCTAAACCTCTGTTCCCTTCCTTCTAAGTAAGTTTTTTATCCATTCTAAGACATTTCCACCTACTCTAGCCATTGTTTGCAGCTTCCTAATAAGTCTCCCGTGTGGAACAGTGTAAAATGCTTTCTGGAAGTCTAGGAATATGCAATCTGCCCAGCCCTCTCTTTCCTGTAAGATTTGGCTTACTGCATCATAAAATTCTAATAAGTTTGTTACTGTTGATCTATCTTCTCTGAAGCCATGTTGTCTCACTGACAAAAATTTGAAGGATTCCAAGTGAAGAGAGATATGTTCCTTAGTAGTTTCTCCATAATTTTGCAAACTATGCTGATCAGGAAACTGGTCTATAGTTTAGACCCATATCCCTCCTTCCCTTTTTGAAGATAGGTATCACGTTTGCTTGTTTCCAGCATCTTGGAGTCTCCCCTGACTTCAGTGACTTTTTAAATATGATGTGATTACCTAATTGTGATTACCTAATTGTGTTTACGGGAAAGAGCCCAAAGCTCGTATCTTCCTGTCTCCTCATCGGTTCCATATTAGACTTAGTGATACTTATCATACCTGTCCTTAAAACTATGGATTGAGATAGCATTAACTACCTCTTCGCTTAGCGAATTCCAATTATCAACTACTCTTACACTGAAAAAGTATTTCCTTACATCCTGCAAAGAAGTTTTCTTACGAAGTTTCAAACTATGACCTCTAGTTCTAGAGCCAGCCATATCAAAATATCGATCCCTATCCACTCTATCATAACCATGAAGGAATTTAAAGACTGTCACAATATCCCCCCTCACTCTTCTAGCTTCCAGTGCGTGCGTGCGTGCGTGCATGTGCGTGTGTGTGTGTACTGACAATCCATCACATATGCTAAGTTACTGTCGTTCCACTGAAGGTGTAAAATAATTGGGAAATCCCTTTGCTAATAGTTAATTTGAGCCTTTACCAGCGAGTTGGACATATGTGGAAGATTTCGCTCGGCAAGTATCCTGTATTAGCCATCATCATAACTGCAAAGTGCGTGTGATTCCCTCAATAGGAAGTGAAGAGGAAATTGATATCGGGAGTCATAATGACACACATAGAGTCAATACTTTAACCAGCTGAGAGGTACTTGAGGGAGTCAGTAGCCAATTACATGTCAGGTGGGACAATACAAAATTTTTCCAATGAGACATGGTAAAGCGCTGGCTTCGCATTCGTGAGGTTTGGCAAATCGAGCCTCGTCCAAGTAAGAGAGTTTAAGCTGTTTACTGGGGAGGTTACTGCTGTGGCTGGACACCACAGTAAGGGGATGAGGCTTGCACTGGTTGATGCTCGCCAGAACAGGGGTGACGCCCCTGATAGGAGGGCTAAAAACCAGCAAACTTTAACTTTTTAAACTTTTACTTTCCATTCTAATTCAAGCATTGCTTTTCTATATAATTCTCCATCTTGCATTATTTCCTGAGTAAATAACTGAATTGCATAACTGCCATTTAATAGAATTCAAACCCTTAGGACAGTAAGAATACATTAATAAACATAGAGAACTATCACCCATTCATATGCCAAAAGCAGTGAGGTACCTCATTGCTAAGTGTTAAAACTGAGAATAAATACTTGTCACGTTTACTGCTGCTCCTTAGTGTAAAACAAAATGACATTCAGTGGAATGTAATTATTTCTGAAAAATTAAAAATAAAAACTTTTTACTAACTTCCATTATGAGTGGGAGCACGAATTGTTGCTCACTTTAATAAATACAGTCATACTGGCAACAAATATAACTCCAAGCCACAACCATCATTGGCAGCATTCAGAAAAAGCAATGATTGTAGCAGTAGCAAAGGGAACCATAGCAGAAGCAGACAAAATAGCAGTAAAAGCAATAGTATAAAGAAACAGTAGCAGTAAAATAAAAGAAGAAATATTAGCAGTAGTGAGGGAAGTAGGGAATATCAAGAATATAAGAGGCAGTCAAAATGTCAGGATAAGCACAAACACCACCAGAAACAAAGCAATAGTTGTAAATAAAGCAGCAGAAGAAGCAGAGACGACACAATAAGAATCAGCTAAAGCAGAGGAACAGCAAAAAGGTGTAGCAACAATATCAAAATGACAGCAGAAGCAACAACAAAAAAGAAGCATCAGTAGCAGTATATGTACAAGCAACTGCTTCTTCAACAGAAGCTAAAACGTAAACAACTGATAACTACTAACTTATCATTTGTTCCAGTTTTCTTGTCTGATAGCGAATATATAGTCCCAATATTTGTAGTACAGTACTTAAAACAGCATCATAAATTCTGAACCAAGCTAAATCAATCTTTACCCTCAAGACGAGGGCCAAAGAGATTTCCTGAACCTGCTAGCTCAGTTAAATGTCATAGACAGGTGTGAGGGGAGTTGCCATATGATGAGGCACCGGGGGTAAACCAGCTACGGCAGTTGGGCCTCACGGTGAAATATCCTTGCCTGCCTACCTTGTGGGTGAACAAAGCAGGGTGATGGGGGGGAATGTGAGAACTCTTTATCCCTAAGGAGCTAAGAGGAGCAGTTGAGATATGTGTGGATCGTGGTGCATACATGTTTCTTGGCACGGCCACCCCCATTACAAAGATAGATAGATGGATACAGTAGATCGACAAATTTTCTTTTGTCATCAGAATACCTATTTTTGTGTGAGGTCACTCTACTCTGTTTTGTAAAGCCTAAACGTTCATATTCCCAAATATAGAGGAGGATGGCCATTAACATGCGCAATTAACCTTACAAGGCCAG
>JAXCGZ010005040.1:0-2500 GCA_037179515.1 Halocaridina rubra
CCTCTTTTGTCAGTAAATTTGCTTAGAATCAGATTTGTGGTATATTGCTCATCTGCTTATTTTAAGAAGAAAGATTTTATGTTTTAGAAAAAGTGCAAAAATATGACGGCTTTTGTCAAATTCATCAAATTTATATTTGATAATTATTGGAAACCAAGCTCAAAACAAGAGACATATCAGACTATATGATCTTAATAAACTATATGTAAGTCAAATCTACGATTGGTTTCATTTAATAACAATAGAACGAACACTTCTGCTCTTATCCTTCTAATAGCTCTCACACACATGGCGGACGTTAGACCAGACGCTAACATTATCCCTCAAATTTTCCTTGTGTTTTAAGTGAACCAGCATAAGAAAAAATTCAACCTAACTTGCCTTAAAAGAGTCTGCAGATTAGTGTTGGTATAAAGATTTTGATTAGTAAGAGAAACAGTAGTAAGAAATTTAACAAATTCTTTGGGAAACTTTGGAGAGGGGAAAAGAAGATACAGTCCTGAAGGAAACGTAGAAGAGATGCAAGCATAGGATTCATCAAATTATCTAACTTTTTGTGTAAATTGCAGGTAGATTTTATAGCTTTTATTAATCTGATTCAGTGGTTCTATATCTTGTTAAAATATATCCTTCCCATAAAGGTTAGCTCAGCAGTCAAAATATAGTAATAAAAAAAAAGGTTCTAAGACATGCCACGAAAATTTGTGCCAGAAATATGCAATCTGTTATAAGGAGAGGCTGAGGGAATTAGACTTACCATCACTCGAAGCTAGAAGAATGAGGGGGGGATTTGGTGACAGTTTTCAAATACATTCATGGTTTTGACAGAGTGGTGAGGGATACAAAATTTGTGAAGAAAGTAGGAGATGAAAACAATAGTTGAGAACTTCAGGAAAACCTAAATAGTCTGCATGAATGCTGCGAAGGGTGGCTAATGAAATTCAAGACTTCAAAACGTAAGGTAATGAGAAGGCCCAAACTTGGATACTTAATAGCAAGAGCAAAACTTCAAGAGTTGAAGAATGAGAGAGATCTAGGAGTAACATACTAACAGATTTGTCTCCAGATATGCATATAATTGTCATTGTAAGAAAAGCATATGCTCTCTTCGCAACTGTAAGGGTAGCCTTCAGACATATGGACAGGGAAATACAGAAATATCTATGTAACCAATATGAGGCCAAAGCTTGAATATGCAGCCCCTTTTTGGAATCATCACTGGGAAAAGCCCATAAAAAAGCTGGAAATTTTTCAAAAATATGCCACAAAAACTGATGCCAGAAATACCTAATTTTAATTATGAGGAGAGGCTGAAGGAATTAGACTTACCATCACTCAACGCTAAAGGAATGAAAGGGGATATAATATAGGTTGGCCACGGCACCAGCCGCCCATTGAAAGTCTACGACTGAGGGAATTAGGATACAACTAGGACTGGTCCAGGCAGTTTCGGGTTGAGTCTTCCTTCTGGACGGTTATCCTCTTATGCCTACATCACTGAATATTCTGGCATATTCATTACACATCTCTTGCTATTCCATTACATTTGACAAGTCACAACAATCCCAACATCTGTCTCTTTTTGCTCTATTTTTTCCTCATATTTGCTAATATTAATGGAAGTCCACAGCTTATGACCCCCACTTTATGCCTATAGCTGCGAGGCAATAATTCATGTACGATCAGATTTATCATTGTCAGAGAAAAAGATTGTTTCACATTTTTTTTTGTGTATAAATCTTCAAATATCTTAACATGGTCACCCGAGTAGGATTATTAACTAATTACTGAAAAAAAAACTAAAAAAAAAAAAGGCTGGTAAAGTGTTAAATCCCCTTAAAAAGTGTATACAGTATTCTATCCCTCGTGTTGTACAGAGCCAATGTTAATAGCGAACTATCCTAAATGTTTATGTTATGTCGTCATCTGTACTGAACTATTCTGTCTTACAAATAGATTATAATTTGGCAGCTTCCATGCCAATGAGAACTCATCTTTTGAAGCTTTATTTAGGCCAAGATCCAGACATGATAGTCTAGGACTAACTGAGACGTATCTTTCTATCTACCAGTAATTAGCCTACCTAGCCTTGAATTTTTCTCAAGTGGCCTACCCTATTACCAAGTCTGACAATGAGAACGGCTCCTGTGATACTCTCGTCCCTGCAATTAAACTCCCTCAACTGTTTAGCGTAGGATCTAATGTTATTACTCTCAAAACACTCTTAACTTAATGAGAGTAATAGGCGGAATACTCTAAAGACAGGAAGGGTAATAGGGGATAATAATGAAACGCCATTTTAATGCAAACTGACTTTATTCATGTCACCATAGGCAAAAACTATAAACACGAAAAAAAAATAAGTAACTTTTTAAAACAGAAGACCTGATTGGATATATATATATATATATATATATATATATATATATATATATATATATATATATATATATATATATATATATATATATATATATATATATATATATATATATATATA
>JAXCGZ010005040.1:10000-21725 GCA_037179515.1 Halocaridina rubra
CACCTAGGTCAGGAAAAGACATCAAAGTTGGTGACTTTTCACAGGCATTTCACAGAGCATGTTTTAAAATTTAAAACATGCAGGTTTTTTTTTCCAGAGGATGAGAACTTAGAAGTACTAAGAAGTACATATTTACTTATGCTTTGCATATTCACAGGTCAAGAAAAGGTACCAAAGCTGGAGACTGGCCAAAGGCATTTCTGCTGAGCACATATTCAAAACGAATTTGTTTTGTTTTTAAAGAATGAAAAATTTGAGAATTAAGTATGATTTCACAACTCTAGTTTTTCTAAGGACGAGAAGTATGTATTTGTTTATGAGACTACTACTTGAACAGTAGTCGTCCAATCCCTACCCCTCATTCATATTAATTATTGCACAACCATATGGGGGGCTACCAAAAAGATTCATATAATCAGAATACAAAAGCGTATAAATTTTGCTACCCAAGTTGCCCGGAGAGGAATAAGACAATATGATCACATCACACCAGCTCTCAAAAAACTTGGGTGGCTGTGGGCAAAAAACAAAATCGACTATGCTATTTACGATTTTGTAAACAAAATTTTGAACCATCACTATCCCTACTGGCTATATAATTTCAAAGCCGTCAGTTATATAAGGGGAACCAACACAACACAAGAGTACTGAGCTCTTTATTCAGAGAACAAACTTAGATGCAGATTCAAAGATAATTACTATTAGACGGCCAACATTCTGGAACAATATTTCAGAACATCTTAAAAATTCATCCTCCTTCACGGCTTTCAAAGCAAATAGAGTTACTGCTCACACACTAATCAATGATTTAATGTAATTTCTCTAACACTAACTATTCTGTATGTACAGTGGTATTGGCTCCTTTGATCTTTTAGTAAAGGACTTATTTTTATCATTACAAGAAGTACAAAAATGGTGATGATGCTGATAATAAGGATCACTTTTTCCATAACTACCCTGTATGTAACTTGTTATTACAGTGATTGGTGATTGATTTGCCAAAACAAGTCCTTCGCAAGTAGGCAACCGTCGATTTTTAAACTTAAGTATCTAGTGTTATTATTACTACTTTATTATTAACATTAGTGTTACCATATGAATAATTATTATTATTATTATTATTATTATTATTATTATTATTATATCTTTTAACTGTAGCTACTGCTAATTTTAGTTTTATCACCGTTCACTTGTTAGCATAACTGTTATATCCTGAGTGTACCACTCTGCTACTTCACAATACTTACAGTCAGGGGTGTGCAACCTTTTTTCCCAAAGGGCCACTAGTCACGACTCTGTTGGTATGGAGGGCCACATAACCTTACTATTTCATGCTATTTACTACGATCGAAGACATATTATGTGAGATTATACTAATAAAGATAGATAATTAGTTTGTTATTGATTTTATTTAAATTGGGATCACAAAAATAAGAATTGTCTGAAACAAAAGTATTTTCCTTACTATAAATGAGCAAATGAAAGGCTACCGTACCTTATTATTGTAATGTACAAACATAAATAATTACTTATTATTGGTTAACTGGGATCATTAACATAAGAATTATCAAACAGACATTTTCCTAATCATTAATGAGCAAATGAAAGGCTACCCTAGTGAGATGGTTGATGTTGCATTTGGGACACCAACTCATCAATATCAGGCTGCATGGATGATGTGGCTACACGCAGGGTACATTTCAAATGTTCATCAGTAAGTAAAGACCTATGCTTGTTTTTAACTAGATTCATTTTTGAAAAAAGCTGCTCACATACATATGTGCTACCAAACACTGCCATCATTTTCCTTGCATGAGCAGAGAGTTTTGGATACACTGTTTCTAATACAAGCTTCTTATAAAACTGGTATACTGAACTATCATCAAACTTCTTTCTTAGTTCATCATTGCACTGTAGTTCAATTATTTCCATCTGTATGTCCTCAGGAATTGCTGTCACATCCACAGAAAAAGGAGAAGCAAAGACTTCAATGGCTTGTGAATGTTTCTTGAGGTCACCAAATCTTTCTGAAAATTCCTCTCGTAAGACTGCCAACTTGTCACCATACTTCTGATACTGAGGGTTGCTAGTGTCATGGTTTTTCAGTGTAGGAAAGTGGGCTGGGTTTTGGTTTCTGATTTGTGACTCCCACAGACGCAATTTTATCTGGAAGCCTTTGATCAGTGAGAACATCTCATTTATTAGTTGATCTTTTCCTTGAAGTCTAACATTCAGTTATATCTACTAAAAATGCTAAATCACATCTCCATTCCTTATCTCTCAATTCAGGGATAGCATTACCTTTCATATCTAAGAACAGCACAATTTCTTCCAAAAGGTCATATGCTCTCTTCAACATTCCTGCTTTGCTTAGCCACCTTACCTCACAAAAATACTTCACATCACTGTACTCTGCATCAATGTCTGCCATTAACTGCTGAAACTCGTGGTGATTTAGACCTCTTGTCCTAATGAAATTGACAGCTTTCACGAGAATATTAGTCACTTGCTGAAAGTTTATTGTCTTCGCACATAAAGCTTCCTGGTGTATGATACAATGCAGGACAATAAGTGAACTGAAGTCAATATTTTGAGACCCCATTCTAGTCTTCAGTAATCCAATAACCTCATTTCTCTGACCAGACATCGCAGGTGCACCATCTGTTGTAATGGAAACTAAATTAGTGTAGTCCCGTCCAAACCTTGCCAATGCTTTTTCCAATTCATCAAAAATAGATTGTCCTGTTGTGGTCCCCTTCATGCTTTGTAGTGAAGCCATTTCCTCTGTAATATTATAGTCATTGTCAACTCCCCTAATATACACAGGCAGTTGTGCAGTGTCTGCGGTGTCACAACTCTCATCAAGAGCAACAGAGTATGAAGAAAAAGCATCAACTCGCTTGGCAATTGTACTTTCAATATTCCCTGAAAGACTGTCTATTCTTCTAGAAACAGTATATCTTGAAAGGCTTATGTTTTCAACTAGTTTCTTTTTGTGAGGAAACATATTGTCTGAGGCTACACACAAACATTCTTTAACTACCTCACCATCACAATAGGGCTTGAGTCTTTTTGCAAGGATTTGACTAATCAAAAAGCTTGTTTTGAGAGATGCATCATATTCCTTAAGTTTCTTTGTAAACACTGACTGTTGTCCTTTCAGAGATTTCTGCAAGAATATTTTTTCTTTGCGTGCTTCACCTGTCATATTTTCATATTCTTTGTGCTTTGTGATGTAGTGTCTTTTGATGTTATATTCTTTTAAAACAGAAATGGTTTCATGGCACACAAGGCAAAATGCTTTCCCCCCTGATTGTATGCATAAATATTGTTCAGTCCATTTCTCTTGAAAACTCCGGTTTTCATCTGAAATCTTGCGTTTTTTACTCGTAGAAGCCTTTATTAATGCAATAAGATCTCTCCTGCTGAGCAAAATATATAATAGGAAAAATTTAACTTTAAATTAAAGACTAACTCTAATTATGTTGTTTGTTGCAGTTTTGTGATTGGCTTTAGAAAACTTGCAAGCAAAACATTCTGAGAATTATATATTTCTGCTGAAAATGTGGTATTAATTATATTGCAGTCTATTACATTTTTCTTAATTAAAGGCTTTAATTAAGAATAATGTAATAGATTGCAATATAATTAGTACCAAATTTCAGCAGAAATATATAATTCTCAAAATGTTTTGCTTGCAAGTTTTCTAAAGCCAATCACAAAACTGCAACATAAACAACTTAAGAGTTAGACTTAGAATACCGGTAATCACAAATCAACCAAAACAAATGAAGCACACTGATTTCACCACTTGAGTCTGAGATAAACTGAGAACTATATTAATTCCTGTACGGCTGTACTGCAAAGCATAGCAGTGTGTGTAAAAAGTGTAAACATCTAACCTTAAAAATAATGATCGTTTCGGTGTTTACAATGATCTTAAAAGGGGTTACTGATAACGATGACCCCTCGTACCATCGGTTATTGAGGAAGGGTTGTTGATGGAAAAAAAAAAAAATGAAAGACGTTGTGATGGAAAGGGCAAACCCACTCATCAGACAGGCACTTGATAAGGAGAAGACAGTGGTAATCTCAGGCATAAGCGAATCCCAGGAGCCAACATGGCAGGGGAGACTTGAAGAAAATAAATCTAGGGTTGTAGACCTGATAAGAAAGCTTGGAGTAGTATGTGGTCCTGAGGATATTGTAAACATACACCAACTAGGTAAATATTCGAGGGAAGGAAAGCCGAGACCAACAAAAGTAACCTTTGAGAGAGGGGAAACATGTAGGGAAATATTGTTGAGAAAAAAAAGTCTAAAAGACCTTCAAGAATGCAAAGAAGTGTTCATTAGACGATACAGAACACAGGAAGAGATGGGAAAGATCAAAAACTTGTTGCAAGAGGCAAGAAGGTTAAATGATGAAAGAAATGAAGAAGAGAAGAAAAATTTTTGTTACAGAATACTTCCAGACAAAGGGGAGATAAAGAAGATAATGACAGAAGATCAGGGGATGGGGCCTCATTAAGATTGTTATACACAAATGCTGATGGATTAGCTGGTAAGGCAGTAGAATTAAAAGATAGGATCCACAACAGTAAGGCAGATATAGTAGCAATTACAGAGACTAAGTTGAGTGAGGACATAAACAGTGTCACAGTTTTTCCTAAGGGCTTCAGAATACTAAGGGTCGAAAGATCTGAGAGGACTGGTGGAGGGATAGCACTGCTCATAAGTGAGAGGATTCAAGTTGAAGAAATAAACTTGGCTATAGAAAGTGAGTTCAGGGAATTTCTTGTTGCTCGCATAAATACTGGGTCAGAGAGCATTATAATAACTGTTGTATACAACCCACCAAGGAACCAAAATAGGCTTGAAATTTATGAGGAAAGTCATATAGGTACTATTGAAGTCATAAACTCAGTTGTTAACATGGCACGGGAGAAAAAATGTAGGATTTTGATTATGGGAGACTTTAATCATAAAGAGATAGATTGGATAAATCTTGACCCACACAGTGGTGAGGACTCATTTGGGGCAAGATTCCTAGATTGCGTACAAGGGAATTTCCTACACCAACATGTAATGGAACCAACAAGAGCCAGGGGTGGGGATGAGCCATCACTACTTGATCTAGTGTTCACAGATAATGTGTTGGATATTGAAAATATTGAGTATGAACCACCAATTGGAAAGAGTGACCACTGTGTGTTGTTGATGGAGTATATCATTGAAGACATTCTTCCTGAGAGTAGAGGCACTGAGGACATGAGGAGGAACTATCCGAAAGGAGATTACATCAAAATGAATGAGCTTTTTGCAGTTATTGACTGGAGAACCTTATTTTACAACAAATCTGTACAAGAAATGTATGACATCTTTTGTGAGAAATATGGGAAGATAGTAGATTGCTGCATACCTGTCACCAAAGTAGGTGTAATTCATGCCAGAGAGAAATGGTTCGATAATGGGTGTAAAAGAGCTAAGGAGTGGAGAGACAAATGCTGGAAAAGGTATAGGAGGAGAAAAAACATAAATGCCTGGCAAACCTACAAAAGAGCAAGAAATGACTACCTAAGTAAAAGGAGAGAGGCAGAGAGAGATTATGAGAGGGACATCACCAGGAAGGCTAAAGAAACTCCCAAGCTTTTCCACAGCTTTATCAGAGGAAAACTGAAGGTAAAAGAACAGGTTTTAAGGCTAAAGAGAGCGGATGGAAGCATCATTGAGACGGACGAAGAGATCTGCAAAGAATTGAACAAGGAGTTTCAGTCAGTATTTACAGTAGAAAATACCCCACCCCCTCAGATTGCAGTGATAGAAGCTCAAGGGCCGGTATTAGAGAACATCAACCTTACAGCCACAGAGGTATGCAAAGCGCTGATGGATTTAGATGTTCATAAAGCTACAGGTCCTGATGACATATCCCCTCATGTGCTTAAAAAATGCGCAAACACAATATCAGTGGCACTAAGTATCATATTTAAGGAGTCACTGGAGTCGGGGGAGATTCCAAGATGCTGGAAACAAGCAAATGTGATACCTATCTTCAAAAAGGGAAGGAGGGATACGGCTCTGAACTATAGACCAGTTTCCTTGACCAGCATAGTTTGCAAACTTATGGAGAAACTACTAAGGAAACATATCTCTCTTCACTTGGAATCCTTCAACTTTTTGTCAGTGAGGCAACATGGCTTCAGAGAAGGAAGATCAACAGTAACAAACTTATTAGAATTTTATGATGAGGTAAGCCAAATCTTACAGGAAAGAGAGGGCTGGGCAGATTGCATATTCCTAGACTTCCAGAAAGCGTTTGACACTGTTCCACATGGGAGACTTATTAGGAAGCTGCAATCAATGGCTAGAATAGGTGGAAATGTCTTGGAATGGATAAAAACTTACTTAGAAGGAAGGGAACAGAGGGTTAGAGTAAGACACTCAGTGTCTGAATGGAGAAGAGTTAGTAGTGGAGTTCCACAGGGTTCAGTTTTAGGGCCACTTTTGTTCCTTGTATATGTAAATGACCTACCAGAGTCTGTAAATTCATTCATGAATATGTTTGCAGATGATGCAAAGATTGTGAAGAAAGTAAAAAACGAGAACAATGGTAGAGAACTTCAGGAGGATCTAAATAATCTGCATGAGTGGTCAGAAAAGTGGCTAATGAAATTCAATACCTCAAAATGTAAGGTAATGAGAATGGGTACAAGTGCAAGAAGGCCCAAACTTGACTACTCGGTGGCTGGAGTACAACTTCAAGAGACAGAAAATGAGAGAGATCTAGGAGTAAACATACTGGCAGATTTGTCTCCAGAAATGCATATAAATGGCGTAGTAAGGGCAGCATATGCATTCTTATCAAATGTAAGGGTAGCCTTCAGGCACATGGACAAGGAAATGTTCAGAAATATTTATGTAACCTATGTGAGGCCAAAACTCGAATATGCAGCCCCCTTTTGGAATCCGCACTTGAAAAAGCACATAGCTAAGCTTGAAAAAGTTCAAAGACATGCCACGAAACTGGTGCCAGAAATATGCAATCTCGGTTATGATGAGAGGCTGAGGGAATTAGACTTGCCATCACTCGAAGCTAGAAGAGTAAGGGGGGATATGGTGACAGTCTTTAAATTCCTTCATGGTTATGATAGAGTGGATAGGGATCGATATTTTGATATGGCTGGCTCTAGAACTAGAGGTCATAGTTTGAAGCTTCGTAAGAAAACTTGTTTGCAGGATGTAAGGAAATACTTTTTCAGTGTAAGAGTAGTTGATAATTGGAATTCGCTAAGCGAGGAGGTAGTTAATGCTATCTCAATCCATAGTTTTAAGGACAGGTACGATAAGTATCACTAAGTCTAAAAATGGAACCGATCAGGAGACGGGAAGATACGAGCTTTGGGCTCTTTCCCGTAAACACAATTAGGTAATCACAATTAGGTAATCACACAGAGAGAGAGAGAGAGAGAGAGAGAGAGAGAGAGAGAGAGAGAGAGAGAGAGAGAGAGAGAGAGAGAGAGAGAGAGAGAAAATTGTTGGAATATTCAGTTCGAGGCGCTCTCTTTCTCTCTCTGAGGGCCGCACTATAGCTTATTTATTTTTAGGAGAAAGGGCCGCAATGAAAGAATTTGAGGGCCGCATGTGGCCCTTGGGCCACAGGTTGCACACCCCTGAGTCTTACACATATGTATGCCCAATTACCTCAAATTTCCATTTCAGGTATCTTAATGTTAAATTTAGTACAAACGTTCTACTTTAGTATCATTGTTATTATCATGATTATTTTCAGTTATTATTATTACTAACACTTATAATTATTATCAATAATATGTTAACATTTTACTCAGTTATCTGCTTAGTCACCTACTTATAAGTGTTCGCACATTTGTAAATTCTATTAAAGATATTCCTATGTGTGAAATTTTTCACTTGTAAGTGTATGGAGCTTTTAAGATAAATTTATTCATTATTATTTACTTTCAATTATTATTATTATTATTATTATTATTATTATTATTATTATTATTATTATTATTATTATTGCTAATATCATTATTATAAAGCATAAGCTTTACTCAGTTATCTGATTATTTATTGTTTATTGGTAATTGTACTTATACCTGTTAAGGTTAATCTAATTTTCTAGGGAAGTTATATATCTGGTGACTTTAAGTGTATGCATCATCATCTTACTCATTTGCTCTGTTACGTGACTAATTATAAGTGTATTCTTAGTTTTGTAAAAGAATAGCCATTGCTCGAATGCAAATAAGTGTTTGTTTGTTTGTTATGTTTTGTGCATTCAAAGGTCAAGAAAAGGTATCAGAGATGGAGACCGTTCATAAGCATTTCTTCTAAGCATACATCCAGTATTAATTTTTCATCTAAATGAAAAATTTAGCAAGACGTACTGTACATGTTTATTTATGCTGTACTGTTCGATATTATAACAGAATACAGTGTTTATTTAGTGTTTCATATATATGCCACATGCTTTTTTTCTTTCATAATTACATACCAAAATTAGCATTACAGTTACTAGTTGTTATCCTGCTCACCTTTGTGACAAAATATTGTGATCGGGGGAATAAAAAACAAAAAAAAAATGTGCTGGCTTACATAAAAAAAAACATACATTAAACATTTTTTTTGTAAATCATGATTTCTTCCAACCCTGACATTAAGACACACGAAATTATAGTTTTATACAGTGTTATTTTAATTCATCCAAACTCACTTAATATGTCCAAAAGCAGCCTCCACACCCACCTGCTCTAGCCATCACAGTGATGACTGTCAACTACAGCTCTGTTCAAAACAGAGACAGTGTACATTTGTATTTTATTAGTATAATACTGTGCCTAAAAGCATTATCACTGTACTGTAATATATAGTAGAGTGCAATGTTATAGTTGCTATAAGGTACATTACACCTCTGTGGATCATCACCATCAAAAGCAAATAGCTTCCAGCAACATCATTCATGCCGGCAATGTCAAGGAAGAGGGTCCAGAATAAGAATGATCTAACCCTCATCCGCAGAGTAGGCATACAGTTATTCTCTTGTCATTGATTGTGAAGGCATATGAAGGCTATAATAGAGCCACCAACTCTAATTGTCTTAAGAGGCCTTGTAACTGGAATCAGCTGCCTGACTTATGAAGGATTGTATACTTTTGGGAGTGCAAATCAAAACCATGTTAAGCAAACACATGCAAAAACATCTTTGCTATACAGAATAGCAATAAACTTGAGTCTAAAAAATCAGTTCAGTAACCATCATCCTCATCCTCAAAGATCACTGAAAGTACCTCACACTATTTCTATTCACACAGTTGAGTACAGAAGGGCATAAAGCACAGTTTATAGATCTCAGTAAAAATAAAGATGATCAAAATCACATATAATTCAACATACTGGAACATAATTCACATGCTAGGTAAAAAAAAAATTATATAATATCTTCGTTTGAGGTATATCTAAAGGTTCAATGTGATTCAAAACTGTTGATTAAATAATCAGAAAACTTATGCCTTTAAATAAAACAAAAAATGAGACTATTTTTATATTCTCTGATCAAAAGAAAGATATATTTTCCTAATCCAATAACATGAGTAAAAAAAAAAAAATAATAAAAAAAAAAAAAATATATATATATATATATATATATATATATATATATATATATATATATATATATATCATTCTTTAGCAAACATATAAAATCAGTTTAAAAATAAAAATAAGTCATATGCTCTTCCATTAAAAGAGTAAAGAAATTATATCCTATGCTTTGATTAGAAGTATAGTTCTAATTTATGAATCTCTAAATAAAAAGACATTTTTTTTCTTCCTTGGCCACACACAATGCTTGCAACTTGAATGCTCTTGACACTCACTTTATATCCAGTCTTTAGCTTGTTTTCTGTAATAACAAGGTGTTCTACAAGGCAAGTTAAAGAATCTACACAATTTTCAGCGTAAAGATACAAAGAATAATGGTTCTGCAATTTTGTAAAACAAGTAGGCCTAGTAGCAGAGAATTTTTTATATTATTCAGATATTTATGTTCAAGAAAGATAAAAATAGAACATATGCTATGTTTTTGGTAACTGATTTACATAAAGGATTCTAAGAGATCTGTATAATTGCATCTGTATCCTTATTTTTGAAAGTTATATGAAGTTAGAGGTAACTTGTTTTATTTTCCATTATTTCCAATATCAGTTATCTTCCTTATAATAATTTCAGACTAAATTGTATAGACAGTATTCTCTCCTATTATATGCGCAATAACATTTGGAAACTATATTTTCTAAGTCTTTCAGATATTTCAGAACTTTGAACTTACCAGCTAGCCACTACTTCACATAAAATTCAAATTCACTGATAAGACAATGGCAGCTTCACTCTTTTTTTTATTATACTGTTTATTAGACACTTTACTTAGGATTCCGACGGTAAACTTCATCTTACTCTTTCTCTGCTAAATCCTATTTTCCCACTGAAAATTTCCACAAGCCAGTTATGGGGAACATGGAGGAGAGTGGCTGTAGAGTTCCAGTAGTTCCTCAGTAGCTGTGACTTTACAAGGTCTACTAGCATCACACTCCCCTGAGTTGCTGAGCACGTTATAGAGGACTGTCTCTGCCTATATGGTAGAAAGTAAAGAATGAGTATGTAAGTACTGTATAGGGAAACAGATCAGGTAGAAAAAAAATAATTAGCGAGGGAAGAATGAGAGAAAAAGAAGGAGATAGATATATAAGATGATACTGGTTTTAAATAGGAAACTGAAGGGGCACAATATATAAAAAGCAAACAAAAAAAAACAGATGTGACGAGTTAGAAGAAAGATGAGACTGATGGAAAGGAAGTAAATGCTGCAAGTAGTGTACAATAAAGGTTATTATACGCAGAAGTATGAAAGGTCTTTGAAGAAAAAATAAATAAAAAGGAAGGGAAGAAAAGAGAAAATAAGAAATATTACATGCTGCAGGAGATGAGGAGGAAGAGGACATTTGTGGTTACTGCCAGTGTCTATATACAAAACCCTTAATCCAACCTATAAGGGGAGGCTGAATCAAAGTAAAAATTTTGATTCTTTGTGGGAGGATAATACAAAGGAGGGAATGCTCTACCCTCTTGTTCAGTTCCATTTAAGTGACTGCTACAATATGCAGGGAAACACAGAGGTGGCGTTCTTGTCCCTTCCCCCCTCACAAGGTTAGAGAAGATTAAGAAATACTATCTGAGATATGTAGACATCTTGGAGAGCAAATTTGGGATGCTATAAAGGGATATATAACATAAGCAGAGTATATAAACACAAATGGAGTAAAATTAATACGATGGAGTTTGACCCTGGCTTACATAAACAGCTACTGCATATACATTCACATTTAATTTATGAACCATTTAATTCAAAATTACTGTCATTTCGTTCTGTACATACATATTAATGACATACAAATGCAGTGTTGATTTTGAGAAATATATTGCCAGAGGAGTTACAGAGGGAGAATGATATACCTCGTTGGACAATTGATAGGTAATGTGTTTCAGTGCATGGGCTGAGAACCCTACTAGACAATAAATATTGGTTGCATGAGTCAAAGTCATATCTCTTACTTACTTTTACTTTTTGTGGTTTGTACCCTCCTTCAGAAGGCTTCGCCTTCTCTCTTTGTTATTAATTTCAGCCACATACATACATTTCATAATAA